>VDFB02032147.1:27153-39445 GCA_007258455.2 Sequoia sempervirens
GAGTTGTGGTTTACAAAGCTATGTTTTCTTACCAAAAAAGACAGGGGATGGATGGGCTTCAACAATTATCTCCAGGTTAGGCTTAAAAAATTTGTTTTCTAAAAAAGACTCATTTTTGAGGGAGATGGAAAAAGAAGTACAATTTGATTCCAAAATTTTTGAAAAAAATATATTTAGAATCTACACAGAAAATGTCACAAAACTCTAGTTTGCATCATCTTCAAAATCCTCATGGTTTAGCTGCTATAGGTGCTCAAAAGTGAAAATTTAGTTAAAAAAATTATTTCACTGTCCAATGTTAGAGATTGAAGTGTTGATTGTCAATACTTGCAGATTTGGTTTTGTTGGCTTGCCAACAAGGATAGGGGATGTGGGATTGCTTTGCACAAGGTGGCTAGTGTCGATTAACTAGAGTAGTTGGTTATTAGTTTGATGATGTATGATTAATGATTATTGCCTTTCTTCATTGGGATGTCAACGGATTTAGAAAGCTCACCTCATGTTTTGGTTACGACAACTGCATCCTTCCTCGAACAGGTGTTGGCCGAATAAATCTTCCTTAATGCTTGCTATATGTATTCATGATTATTGGCCTTTATCCTCAAGTTGCCATGGGATTTGAAAGGCTCACCTTAAGTCTTTATTATTATAGTCGCATCCTTCTTTAAATAGGTGTTGGCACTTTAGAAATCAAAATTAGTGAAATAAGTTTCACATGCCTCATCTCAAGGAATTCATGTGCCGATATCAAAATTTTCAACCACATTATAACATAATATTCTCCAATAAATGCACAAAATAGATGCACATGTTGTTTACTAGCTATAAAGGAAGATGGTTGCTAAGTGGCATCATCCTGCAATGTTGTTTAATTTGTATTTTAATATTTCTGTCTAGGTGTGGACAATTTGCAACATGGCTTTCAAGCTATGGAATTTAAGGGTGTGCATGGAGGTTCGACAATGGGAGCGTCCTTTCAAGGATTATCTCTCACATGATTGTCTGAAGGTAGTGTTTAATTTTTCTTGCCCCAAAGTGGAGGAAACTATTCACACCATCCTTGGAACGGAGGTCACAAGCCCACATGCTAGAAGGATCATATTTCCTTCACATATGATTTTTGTTTTCCTATCTAACATAATGGATTTTTTGTAGTCCTATAGGGAATTAGTGTTTATTACTGAACATTTTATCAAGCCCCATTTTCTTCAGCATAATGCCCTGTTACTTGCTACTCAAAAATATAATGTGTTTGTTGGGGAACGGGATATAGGTGGTTTATTCCCAAGAGAGTTTATCTTTTACTGCTAGGGTTATAGGAGATTTTTGAGTCCATTAAGGGTATGTATAGGATTATCATAGGAAAAACAAGCCCTTAAGTGGCAAAAAATTTTGAAAAATCAAAGTTAGGCAACTTGATGTAAAAATTTGAATAAGCTATCTATATTATTTCAAAAATATGTAAGAATAGAATCTATACAAAATTGAATTTAGTTTCTAAACTACTAGGTTTATTTAAAAAACAAATCTATTTGGTGAAAATTTGAAATTACAATGTAGTAATACTTAAATTTTAGGAAAAAATAGTAGGTGTGCGTCTAACCACCCTAACCACAATGAAATGATAATATTTTTATAATATTTTTAGTTATAACTAGAGGGACTCATGTCCTGATGTGATGCATATTTTTGTACTTTTCCAAGTAAATAATTAATTATGAATTTTATTACAAATTTTTAAAAATATAAAAAATGCATTATGTCACGGCCATCTTAACTTGGTCAAAATTTCATGAAATTCAATTTTTTTTTAATCCTATAGTATCACGAGAAGCATAGAATGTGACATGTTTTAGATTCAAAAACATGATACCGTTTAAGCTATAGATGTTTTTCAATCAACCTATCAATCAAGACTTGGTCCTTAATTCAAAATAGAAAATGAATAATAATTATTTATTAAATTCTAAAGTAAGCATAATAATTTATATCAGTAAGCTAGAATCTCCTTTAAAACCCTTTTACCGTTTCATCAATTTTGGGTAAAAAAAAGTCGTCAGCCACATAACCTACACATACCAATCATATCACCAATTTTTTGGCCCATCACGATCTTGCACATACCCTTAGATTATCCCTACAATATAAGAGTGATATCAAGATGTTAAATGTTTTAAAGAAGAACTGTAGGAGGGTCTATGTGAACATTGATAGGGAAATAAAGGAATAATATTATGCAATATCTTTTCTCAGGGCTCCTAATCCTCATTCCCCAATTAATTTCGTTGGAGGAGAAGGTGAGGTTTCTTACTAGTCCCAAACATGGGTCGAGTGGTAGGTCACAAAAATTCATCAGCTCCAAATGCGGGTCGAGTGGAAGTTCAAGGGCTTTCACCAAATCCACCAGCGGGTCGTTTGGAAACATAGGTTGTGGGTCTGTATGGAAATGCTATTGGTGGTGGATTGGGGATGATAGTTCACCTTTGGAAAAATTGGGGCCCTCAAATGTCAAATGCTCTGGGTGCAGAAAAAGGTTTCAATGTTCATGGGTGGCATGTTTATCGTGCATCAGTTGCAGTAAATGTCCTATTTGATTGTCAAGGATCTAATATACGTGGGTGGCCTATCCAATGAGAACCAATTGTAAACAATGCTCTTGTGGGTCATGATAGCCAAGCCGAGGGAAGTTTTGAGACGCAAGGGGAAAATTTCATTCAGATGAATTCAATGGAGGAATAGCTAGTGATGGGTCATGTAATTTTTTGCAAATTTTGGTTTGAACCTAGGTTTACTATATTGTCCCGATCTTTAGGGTGAAAATAATATGGTATTTATAAGTAGTAATGGGTAGAATGTAAAAATTCATTCCTTATGCATTGTAATGTGATGGTTGAACCATCGAGAAATCATGGAGTCAAAAAAATCCATGTTCTATGTATAAACTTATTTACTATATCTATAATAGAATTGGGATTAATACCTTTGCTCTAATATATATATATATATATATATATATATATATATATATATATATATATATATATATATATATATATATATATATATATATATATATATATATATATATATATATATATATATATATTATTAAATTAATAATATAATATATTAAAATACATTATTTATTTAAGTTTGTTATTTTAATTATATTTTTTTTAAGATATGACAAGTAAATAAATGCATAGGATGGTAAATATAACAACTAATTTTTTTTTGAAGAGTTCAAAAATTTTCCTAAAAATTAGCTAAATATTTTTTTGATTATGGTCTTTGTCATAGAAAATCCTTGAAAAGTTGTCATTAAAAGTTTATCTGCCTAAAAATCCACCTTTATTGCTCAAAGTTTTGTAGCCAATGTAGCAGCCATTACGCTCATCACACAAGTAGGCTATCATAACAAAATCTCATAGTGCACCTTCACATGTCTATGCACGTGGCATCGTGTCCTCGAGCCCAGCTCGCTACCATCAGCAACACGGCATCATCATCAGCACTGTGTCGGAACATCAGTGGGGTGTGGCATCGTATCCATTGCATCATGTCGGAACACGTGCAGATACGGTATACATAATGCATATATAAGTATATCAATATGGGGCTACTCGAGCTTCACCTCTCATATGGAAGAGGTTGAATCGCTAATGTCAGCTCAACGTCCCTATAGATATGGCATATAATAACAAACCGATGCTGCTATACTCAAAACTGTGGGGATTAGGCTTACACATATGGATCAAGTATCTTGATCCATCATAAGGGGAAGTAGTGAGTACATTTCCTCGGGATCAGTTGAGCTAAGACTGCTCTATGTCGCAATATGCGTACGCTGCACACTCCGCCCTAGGAACTTTGTGGCTGCTACTACCCCTTCACAAATTAAGGGACTGGAGAACCAAAAGAAAAGAATCTATGAAACTATCTTTTGGCTACTCATATTTAAATTTCAACTACACGTGGGTTGGCCCTTAATCAGGTAACAGACACATAATGGTATGGTTAATCCCACACCAACAAATACAACATAACACTTATGAATGGGTACATAGTATTACCATTCTATGGGCACACAAAGCAAGTACGGGGTATTCACAACACTCAACCAATACACAGTTACTGGTTTCTCACATTTATAGAGGGATACAATTACATATACAATTTCATGAGCACATTTACCTCTATAACCCATGTGATTCATATCATTACATATGTCAATAACCTTTTATCAGCTTTTCTTTCACTCTACTCTTTTCCATATATCACATGATATTAACATGTCAATGTTAAGATTATTGAGATCACTTAACAACTCCACTTAACAAATTCACATTCACTTTTATTCATTCGGTATAACATTTTATCCTCATAACATATGCATATGTACACTAACTTTTCTTCCATTCAATAAGAATTTTACATAGGCCTCATGAATTTCTAAATGCATCGAAGAATCATTAATACTTTCACATCAACATTCATGTATCAAAAATTCAACAAATTATACACAAGTTCTATATTCACAAAAGAACAATAATGATCCTCTACTTAACTCTTACTACTTCATGTAGGTCTTTTCTAAACACAAACAACTCTTACTTCATCATAAGTTTTTCAAATTTTCATAGAATAAAAAGATTTACATATTTGTTTCTAAAACATAGTCCCACATTCTTTCAAACTTTATTCCAGATTAGTACAAGTAACACTAAATCTTTACATAGTGATTATTCCTACTCAAACATCATATCCCATACCTAGGCTTAATTATTTCACATGTTACTCCCTCATAATAATTTGACATGCAAGACATCCAATGGATAAATCTTTTCTATTTATACAAAAATAAGAAATGAGAGACATTACATTATAGGTTTCAACTACACAACAAGAAAGGTGTCCAAATACCAATACAGTCATCATAATTTTTATTTTTATTTTTATTTTATTTTATTTTTAGTTCCCTTTTACGATTAAGATTGCTTTTCCTACAAGTTTTAGGGCTTGTGGATTTTCTATTATAATATGGTTTAAGACTAATTCTCTTTATTAACTATATGTGGGTTAAGAGAAAGAGGAAACAAAATAATTTAATTCAATGCAAGCAACTTGCAAATACAACTTTTCCAAACAAACATCTATACAAAGGAAAATTAAGTCACACTTTCTACCCAAAATTTTAACTACCACCATCAGATAATTTTTTCCATTTTTAAACATAACCAAACACAAGATCATGATTTCATTACATCACTCAACATGCATTATAGCAATCACAAAATATCAATAATAATTCATTTATAAACTACCAACATACTTTTCTTTAGTCTGTTATAACAACCCTTTTACATGTAGTATATTTTTAACATTATAAAAATGCAGTTAACAATATATGGGTGTAAACACTCTTACAAACCATGGAAAAAACACAAAAATATATGACATACTCAGGTCAGGACTTCCCTATTAATTACATAACATACACTCTTAAGCACTTGCATAAAATCACATAAGTAACCTAACTACGCCAAATAATATCTTATCATAATGCACATTTAGTCAAACAAAAGTAATCTACATGCCAACTTGCTAACTAATTAATCTAAACTCATTTATGCATTTCAAAACTAAACTTGCATTTTTAAGAAACTGAAAGTCATAAAAATGAAACAAGGTCATACAATAAAAATCAATAGTTGCAAACATCCAAGGAATCACGCCGAACAAGAAAATACACAAAGTATTTAATCCATCGTTTAACATCTCAACTAGATATATAGATTAAAATATGGTATCTAACACAAGGGTCCCTATGACCTTCTAGCCACACATCACACATTCAATAACATGGGCATGGGGAAAGCTACTATAACTAAACATGGACAACATTAACCAAAGATCCCAGTGCTGCAACACTGGCTCTGATACCAAGTGTAACACCCCGCTAAAGGACTTGGTGGATAACACAAAAGATAGACAAGATCATGCCAATAATTTTTTTTTTTGAAACTAAAGTGACATTAACTAATGCAACTCAACAAATTAATATGAATGACATCATTACATTAACATCGTATCATAATCACATTATGACCTAAAAGTAACATTAATCATAACCCATTTACACACCTATCCACCATGGTCCCCTAACGTCGCTACTATGATACACCTACACTAACTAAGCCTATAAAAATATATTTGATACACTAAAACACATACGGTCAATAATTTGAATGTAAATTAAATCTCATACAACAAAATACATAACATCATCTAACACTATGCTCTTATGAACCTATCATAAATCAACACCATGAAAGAGGTACATAAAGACATATCGCATCTACTACTAAATTAAGTTTATATGTATCATAAATACAACATTCTTATGCTAACATTTTTATTACATAATAAACAACAATAAATATATTTTCAAGACTACTGCAATCTATTTACACATTCATTACAAGAATGCTATAATATACAAGATATATTCATCTAAAAGAAATATATATATATATATATATAATACATATTGAATATAATTTTCATGGAAATATCACCTGCACATAAATTTAACCATAGAATGAAGCGAAATAAAATACTCTCCATGTTGCGCATGAATTGCACCACCTAAACCCCAATGGACGGTTCGGAAATACCACCCTACCACGTGGAACCCTGAGGCCCACTCCCTCCGTGCTAGGAGATAACACTAGGCCCCACATACAAAAAAACAAAAAACAACAAGTGGCTTACACTAAACATCCAAAGGAGACTACCAAAACAAGAATTAACCAAAAATTACGAGGACTTCCACAATGACTTCCAAATACTTCTAAAGACTCAATCACATAACACAACAAATAGAAAACCCTAAAAACTTAACATTATACCACAACACCACAATGATGCATATTACATTATTTTCACAATATTATAACATGATAACCAACTTTAACTTAGCAGTTCATAGCCAAGACCAACAATGCACATCCTTGGTACAAGTGACTTCAACACAAGATCTCACAAATATGAAGGGATTTATAACATGCAAATAGTAAACACATTTAAATAAAAATGGTACAACACAATATAGATCAAATAATATAGTTATACCCTCTAATACAACTTTTAAAATTGAACTAATTCTCACTTGACAACAGTCAAATCTGTCAACAATAAAACAGTCATAAAATAGTCATATCAACTTGAAATCAAAATCTGTAAAATACCCATTTCAGATTTAGCCGTCGACTACTTAGCAACGCGATAGAAATTGACTAAAAATGAATAATAATTTCATAAAATGCAAAACAACATACGGATCACATAAAACCCTCTTTTCGGCGATTACAGTCAAATGATAAAATGAGTAACTCAACAACCAGATTTTATTAAAAATAAAATATTAAAATTGATTTAAGCTCATTCAAACCCCTATAAATCTAAAATCTCAATCTTCCATTGGCTAGTTACAGGGAGAAATAAATATATTTGCAGTCATAGAGGAGCAACTTGACAGCAGTCTCGTGTTTCAACCATATCTCACAAACTACGATCTAGGTTTCTGAGATTTTTGGACAGAATTTAAATGACAACGAGATGAAAAAAACTCATTAAAAATCTCACCAACCCAGTTCGTAAAAATAGATTTATGAGCAACGCAATCAGACCCTTTTATTGGTAAAAAAATAAAAACAACAAAGATGTATTGATTTTTATTGTAGAATAAATAAATGTTTCATTCACACACAGAAATAAAACTATCCAATATTTATTTTCAAAAATTAAAGAGAAAAGAAATCAATCAAATTATTCCTACCCACAAAAACAAAATTAAAAAAATATATCAAAATCCAACTTGGATCCATCGCTTGGCAATGATAGAAATTTGATGCCGAGCTCCGAAAACTTTAACTTTCAAAACCCCCCAAGTTGCAACAGTTTTCTCATTGCTTCTTCCTCTTTGTAAACATAGCAAAAACTTTCAGGAAATGAAGAATCCCCAAAACAAAATGAATTCCCAATTTTTATTCAAAAACCCACTCCAAATTTCTCAAAAAACCCCTGAAAAATTCCCCTAGAGCTCTGTAAAATCTCTCATTTTCAAATCCTCTAAAATTTTATGCCAAAAAAAGAGTGAAACCCACTTTCCTTATTTTTTTCTCATAAATAAAATTAATTAAATTCCAAAAAAGAAAGAAAAACAAAAATGAAAGCAACTTTCTTTCTTTTTCCCCAAAAAGACTCATTTTCAAAATAAAACAAAGAAATAAAATCCTCTCATAAAATAAATTACTAAAATATTAAATTAAAACACATATCCTCAACCCATTAATAAAATAATTAAAATAAATTAAATAATTAAATTAACTCACATAATTAACTCATTTGTTTAGAGTTTCCCATTAAATAAATTCAAAATATTACAAGAGATAAAGAAAACCCCCATAAAATAATCACTCTACCAAAATAGTAAATCAAAACCTAAATATAACATATACTTACATATTAATATTTGAATATTTACTAATAAACATTAATATTTAATAAATAACATTAGAATATATTAATATTTATAACTTTATTTTCATAAAACGTAATATACCTATAATCATAATAATATTAACCATTAAATAATAACAACTAACATATTAATCAAATATCTAACTTCACTCAAATAATCCACAAACTAAGGTAAAACATAAACCATGAAATAACTCCACATGAAAGAAACATTCACATCAAAACATAAATAACATTAATCACAACCATAACAACCCAACTAACCATAGGGTTTAACACCAACAGGTTGGGATCTAAAACCAAGATTGGACAACAAAATCAAACAACCACATATCTCATAATAAATATTCACATAAGTGCAACACTCCAAACATAGGGTAAAAAAGGTTAGATATTGTCCCATGACAACCTAAAAAGGGTGGTCACACACTAAATCAATTGTCCCTAATTGGGAACCATGGCCAGGGTTAGGTTATAACTTGGGCCTAAATGTTATCTCCTCAACCACCATTGGGATTAAAGGCACGCTCAGACCTGCTAATTCAGGTGGAGACATAGCCTAGTACCTATTCACTCAAACATACAAATTAGAGCACATGTGCATAATAGTCGAAGCACTAGGAAAGAAACTCTAGCAATCGTATCTCATGTTCTTATGTCTTTCATATGCCCAATGGTACGATGTCGCCCTTTCCACTTATCCTAACAAACATACTACTGCATCACTTAACTATCCAAGTAAATCTTTGCATAATAATAATAACATGACAATATACATCATACTCACCAAAGCACTAACAGAAGCTCATATCCCATATTGCAACCACAAAGTTTGAACACAAGTCAGTACGTCTTTATGACAATAAACATAATTATAATCAAAATCATAATAACATGTCAACACAATAATAATATTTTAGAATCAAGTGAAAACCCCAAAGGTAATCAAAACACTCTCATCACATCAATATGTCCATAAATTCATAATATACAACATCAATTGCTTAACATTATTAGCACATACCTTTAAATGTCCCTATTATTTTACCTTCGTCTCGAAGTTTCAAGGCCAAAATTCCTACACATCCATAGTGGGAATGGAGGGGCACTACAACTAATAGAATTGGGAAAAATAATTTTTAAATTTGAAAACTTAAAAATCTTGCATTTTCGGTAGAAGGTAAAATATAATGTATCAAAAAAAGAATATAATAAATCCCCAGTTAACACAAATAAAGCGTTTTAATCACCTAGTTAAAAACTGCCCCTTACTTGATTTCCATGGTAGGAACTAAAGCTCAAGTCTTGAATAGAATATAGATAAATATATAAAAGGCAAAAGAATATTCTCAATATATATTAAAAATGAATTGCTCTTTTACTAAAATCCAAATAAAAAAGAAAAATATAATGAGCAGTTACACTTTTGAATGAAGCATTTAGTTATAATTCTGAGTAAATTGGATTTACCTTTATAATTATTTTTTCCACTTCTTATCGATTAGATTACATCCTTACATACTATATCTAAAAACTAAAATAAGAAAATGTTGTATCATAATCTCACTACATGGAGAATGCCAATATTTCTTTTCTATCTGTCATCTTTTTAAAAGAGCTGCATGCCTAGTGGAACAATACATCTGGCTCATTAAGAAAACAAAGGCAGGCAGATTTAGGATGGGCTGCTTCCTCCCCAATTATCTTGCTGCTCCCACACTCAGAATAAGAATCTAGAGCCATGTTTACAATGGAGTAAGAAACAATAATTTTAACTAACAATGACAAAAATGTCAAATTTTAAAGTATACCATGAGAGTTTTGCATTTCACAGATGGAGTTTGAATTCCTTTCAACATTTGAGCCCTCTGCCCCAGAGGAAAAAGAGCCAGAGCAATTTATATATGATTCATTAAAATTTTGTATCTTCTCTTTATACCTTACATAAACAACTAACATAGTGAGCATAATGGTTATATATATACACTTAATATAATGATAACAATAATGGTTAAATATATACACAATTAGCACAATGACCACAATAATGATCATATATACACAATTAATACAATGAGTATAACAATTGTTATATATACAAAACTAACACATAAACAAGGACAAACCAACCACATATTAATACAGTGAAGAGTGACCTGCAATGACATATCGATTATTGTAGAGCATATGCTTGTAAGCATGTCCATTGGGTTGTTGCTTCTTGTCTTGCTTCTCTAGTTTTAGAGTTTGGCTTCTCACTTTCCCCATTCTAGCCAACAATCCCTACACCATTTTTCCATTTACTACAATCTTATTGAAGGAAATACATCTACACCAAAATAACTTGGGAAGAAAATAATATTAGAATTGACCACCCACATGACAACCATCTCAAACAAGTGAAGCAGTAAAATATCAAGAAAAGTATTATATCTATTGACATAGTTTCTCACTTGATGAAATAATGACATATTAACAAATTAACTAGGAGGCAACAAACCCATTCTAAATTTACACTTTCGATTCTTGGAGCTATAGAGTCAAAATGCACAATGGTTGAACTAAAGAACACACAACAAGAGTTTTCTAGTGAGAATGAAAACACTTCTTTTGTAACTATTTTCATTTCCTTATTGGATATCAGTTAGCTTAAAACATGGTACAATTTTGAGTCACCTACAAAAATGTTTAGAAAATTAATAGTTTTAATTTTTAGACAAAAGTATTTAAAATATATAGATTAATTTAATATTTTTAAATTTATTGCTGATTATAAGTATAAACAATAAATTAATATTAAATTAAATGAATTTGTTTAATATTCATAATAATAATGAAAAAGAAATTATTTATAAAAAATAAATATTATAAATTTAAAATTTAAAATAAATTAAGAAATAACTTTGTTATAATAAGGAATTATAGATGTCTTACAAATAATTATAATCACTATCTAGGTGCTCTTTACTATATAATATATGTAGTACCCCTCCGTGTTTGGCCCTTTCTTGATGTTTGATTAAGTTTGTTTGGATGAGTTTTCTAATATTTACTATTAAAATTGATTATTTATTAAAGTTGTCATTGTTTCCTCCTCAACTCCTTCAACTTGGTCTTCTAGTTGTTTGTGAGCACAACATATGCTGCTGGGTCAGTCACATCATTGAGACCACTAACCACAAACTCCCACAAATTATTGGCGACCATTATGGTCATCATATTTTTATCCCAAACATCACAGTTCTATCCATTAAAGGATGGTGGTTGCTGCCAACTCTTTCCTTCATCTCCAACCATGTCTCCTACACAAGAAACTTAATACCCAGAAAACAAAATTACCTAACTCATGAGGAAATGGGGCCTATGGGTCTAATACCATTTCATAATTTTTAAATAAAATGAAAGCATAGATTTGTTGCTCTGTTTCCCCAAAACAAATAGGGGAATACAAATGTGGAATAACAAAGAATAGGAGACATAAATCTGGGCATGCAATATTTTCCTTTTTTGTATTAACTAAGCTGGAAATGACAGTACATAAAATACTAAACATAAAACTCAGAAAATAGACTTAAACTACAAACTAAAAACATACTAGGAGCTTCAAGAGTTTCTTAACCAAACATAAAGACTTCAGGAGCTATTAGGAGCTCACTGGAAGGAGCTACATAGAGTTCTTCAGGAGCAATCACTGCTCATATACAAAAACCATAGCTACTATTGTTCAAGAGTTTATGGAAGCTCACAC
>VDFB02032148.1:0-10590 GCA_007258455.2 Sequoia sempervirens
GGGGATTGTTAACCCCACACATTCTAAGATTGAATGTTACAGTTCATTGGGAGGAATTGAGGAAAGTTTCCTCATCCACCAGAAGGGCATTGAATTGATTTTTTAGATTGGAAAGCTTGAAGAGATAATGAATGAGCTATGTTAGATCATTCACGAGAAGAAGATTGAAATCAAGACCATGCATGTAGGGGAGGAGTTTCCTGCAATGGAGAACTCTACTCAAAACAAGTATGGATGGTGGAAGAGGTGAGATCCTTCCATCTTTTAATTTCCCTAGAGTTGTCACCCAAGGAAACATCTCAAAAGGAAGGTTAATCAGGGGAAGACAAAGGGTTTAGGGGGAGAGGAAGGGGCTACAATAAGATGGGGGTGATAAAGGGTGGGTGAGTGGAAGTGGTAGATGTTGGGTAAGGGGAGTTGGAGGTGATAAAAATGGCTTTGAAGTAGAGGGAGAGAGAATGGTATGGTGGGAATCAGAAGAAGGTGGAGGCATAGAGCATGGTTCACAGATAGGATAGTCACAGATAAGGTGTCCTTCCCGGTGACAGTATAAGCAAGCATTTGACTTATTCAAGTATGAAATTTGTTGATCAAACACAAATCCTAGTACAACAAGTTTGATGGTATCTGGAAGGGGTTGGGTAAGGTCCATTTCTATGCAAGCATGAGGTTGAACATGTACGTTGGGCCATTTACCAGTGCTATTCTTGCACCATAAAACTATGCCTAGTTGGGATGCTATTTCATTCATGAATGGGCAAAATGCGAGGTTCAAGAATGAGGACTCAACCCACATCGAGTATTTGGACTTTGAGATGCCTTCAGGATGGAAATCAATTCCCAAAGCTTGGAAATAACACATTTGTCCATAGATTATCCAAGAGCCCTATTGTAGGATAGTTTGTGCATATTTTGGATCCACAAAGGTACATGCAACATAGCCCCTAGCTAAACCCCTAAATGATTCTATGACCCAACCCTTTGTTTCCCAAGTGTTACGAGTCCATTTAAATAAATCCTAATCAGATGGGACTCCTCTAAGGAAAATAATAATAACTGTTCTAGCTTTTCATTCAAAGATTACATCAGTAATATCATCAGGGAATTCAAAGGTAATAATCTTATCTTCAACACTGTCGTCGGGAAGGGTTGAGTGAGTTTCATTCAGGACATCTTTATCACATAATTTGTGGTGTGCAATGGGAACAATCCCCCTCAAGCTAAGTATTCATGGGTTGTTGAGGAGGAATCTCGGGAACCAGTTGCACCTAGCTAGAGTGTCGAAATGTATATACACCATCCATGGTTGTAGAGGTTCTCTCTAAATTGTTTGTAGTATTGGGTTTGTCTTTCAAGAACCACATTCCCTTGCTTTTTCATTATGTTGCCTTCGGTTTACTGTTGGATGGGATCAAATCCGAAGAATGGGGAAGCATTTGGGGCCTTGGAACAAAGCCATGATTATTAGTGTGATATGCAAATCTAGGAGGTTTATTCTTTTCGTTGCATAAAATGATCATATAAAGTTGTTGCAACCAAAGCATTTTGGAATTTTCATGGGTGATGAGCCCTCATCAACATCCAAAAACTTTCCCACAACTTCAAAATAAGAATCAAACTAAAATTGAAGTGGAAGGTTTATAAGTCTTACCCAAATTGAACAGTCTGGAAGGATTTAGATGAAGGGTTGAAAGAAGGATACCAAGGATTGAACATAAGCAATTGCTCCTCACAACTCCATTGATAGTAATAGAGAATTTTGTGGCTTTCTCAAAATTTGTTAAAAACCACTAAAAAATACCCATGTACAAGAGTATATTTGGAAATCACCTTTCAAAATAGGGCTCCATGTTTTTGTTATCCATTTTTGTAGCTCAGAGAGGCTCTGTCAAAACCCTTTGAACCTCTCAATCAAACCTTTTTCTGCAAATAAAGATTCATTCTTAGCTACTTCACACACAATTTATTCACCTAGGATCACTGTGGGAGTGTTGTTGGTGCAATTGAAAGGTTGAGCCAATGGATGGAGCTCAACGTCTATTGTTGCTCACCCAGTTCTCAAGTCCACAAGCAACACCGCCTCCCCATTTACCGAATCAAATTAAGGTCGATCACCTTGCAAATCCCTATTGATGCATTATTGAGGTTTTCTCTTGAAATTATGTCCAAGGGAATCACATCCATTCGTAGGATAGGATGCCCTAGCTCCAACAAAGGTGCATAGTTGCGACATTGCAAAAAACTACTTATTTGACCATTATAACAAAATATTACAATTTATTATTTTAATACACACATCATGGTGAGAAACTTTTTCCTTGCAAGAATTAGGACACACATGTCATTAAAGGTCATAAACAAAAATATGCATGTGTATTGTAAACATGACTTTCACCAATATTGTGAGAGATGTGACTATCATATTGTATGAAGTTTTTTGTAATTTTTCTTGTGCCCATATTCCAAATGAAAGAGGAAGAAGATTCGTAATATGAGTGACAAGTGTATTTTGACAAGATTACAAAATATTCGAAAGCCTACATTTTACGGGATCTAGTTAAGAGAAATATTATCCTTCAAAGAGATGTCATATTATTAGGATAATTGTTGTATTGATACTCCCATTAACATCTAGATTTGGTGTAGATTATAATGAGGCACCTAGTTTTATTTTTTGACGTTAATTCATCGTTAAGATTTGAGAAGCCTTTCTAATTTGAGGAGGTTTCTTGATGGTTGATGTAATGTAGAAAAGGGGATCCTAGGTCCTAAACGCAAAGAACCTAGGATGGAAAGGGGCCTTTTTCCAAGTTACATTAAGATGTAGAGCAACAAGGTGATTAGATAGACTCACAACCTTGAAGGTGAACCAATCAGACTTGGATCTACATCTAATTGAGGATGGGAATGATTTGGAAATTATTTGGGATGATTAACCAAATTAGACATGTGCCTTAATATGAAAAATGCAAGATCCTGACAATTGACAGATGGAAATAGTAATTTGCAAGTGGATTTGGGAAGTGTAGAGTGATATGTACCAACCTAAAAAAACTTGTTTCAAACACTATAGAAGGACATAGTCACTAGGGGATGTTTGAGTCCTTGTAGGGGTATCCTGCTCAACTTTTGGGGTCCTCTAGTGGTAGACATGAGATCCTTGTTTCCACTTGCAGAGTTGTCAGAATGTCGTCAGTAAATTCTATAGGTGAGTTTTCATGGTTTGACAAGGTTTTTGACAACAAATGCAACAATGGATAATTTTCCTTCAATTTTCCTTTAACCCTCTTCAAACTCGTAACCTGCACATTCATGTAAGAGCTAAAGATTAGATCAATACAAAAGACCACTTGCAAAAATAATGAAAACCTTCTACAAGAGAGTATGCAAGAATATGAGCTTGCTTGATATCAAGACCTATGAAAATATGATGAGGTATGAAGTATGCTACATATGAGTAAAATGACCTTCCTTATATACGCAAGGTGAGGAATAGGATTGAACATGGTTGTGACATGTATCTTAATCCTATGACATGTGACAACTAACAACCTAACTACCTAGGATTCAAGCATAAAAGCTAGATAAGAAAAGTTATAGAAAAGCCAACCAAGACTTCTAGAAAGAATCTTATATCCTAAGTAAACTTAACATGTGAATAAGTCCCCTAAGTCCCTAGTAAGATAAATTACTAGGTACAAGACATATATTCACACCAATAATTTAAATAGAGGGAAAATGTTGTGCCATATAGAGGCTTGCCTCAATCAAACCCCTGGTAAGTGTTCCCACTTCCACAATGGCAAACGCCAATGGATAAATGATAATAGAGAGGAAGGAATGATGAATCAACAAAGTGTTGCAACTCACCACCTTCAATGGCTTCCTTGAAGGAATAAAGTCATGCAAATCACCTCAAGCATTTGGATCTTGCTTGCTTGAATTCTTGAATGATTTGGAGACCTAAAAAAAGATGTTAACCTTCATAAAATAATGACAACATGAACTTTGACATGATGTTGGATCTTGAATTGCTGCAATAAGCTCTAAAATGCTACTCTTGACAATAATGTTTGATCATAAATTATCTTCCAATTTGTGTTGTAGTTTCAAATGGTGAAAAGACTAGGTATTTATAGGAATTTGTTTAATTTCCCAAAAAATAGATCCCAATATCCAAACTTTGCAAGTGGAATTCAAATGTTACAATGCCACCATTGACATGTCCAAATTTGGAGGGAAACGAAGTAGTGGGACAGTGCACCCATTGGGTATATAAGTCCCATTATGGCGAATGAGTCCCAACCCTATTTTCCAAAATTTAAGGTGTTGGGGGTAAATTATTAGATAAATGCATTTGTTTAGTGCTTGCAATCCATCAAAAATGGTAAAAATAGGCCTTGAGATGCATACTTTAGGAAATTAGGGGGCTTAATTAATTCCCCAATAAACTAGGGGGACAAAACATAATGTGAAATTGTTAATGGTGACAATTTTCTTCACTACACTTGAAACATTAGATAAGGCTATAGTTGTCAAAAGAGGTTTGAGAGGTGATCCAATAGATGAAGATGACATTGGTCCCACATGTTAGGTCGATACGACACACGAATCTCCTAATGATAAATGGAGATTATTCATAAATATTCTACTAAATTAATACTTGAGGATGTTGAGGAAAATGGGTGAGGTGAGGGGAGGGGTGACAAGGCACACAAGGGATGATATTGCTAGATGGAGGACTTATAGTGCAAATTAAAATGCTAGAATTTTTTAATGGCTATAGTGATGGATACTTTTGTTCTAAAATTATATGGAACCTAAGGAAAAGGAGAAATGGAGTAGTCTATGGAATTCAAGTGTAGTCCATGATGAAGAATCATACTTGGGAATATACACCCTATCTCAAGGGAAGGAAAATAATGAAATGCAGGTGGATATTGTAGAATAAATTCACTTCAAATGGTTCTTTTGGGAAGTAGAAGGCAATCTTAGTGGTATTGGGATATTCTAATAAGAAAGGAATTGATTATTGGGAAAAATTATATACTAATTTTTAATATAGAGTTAGTATGTATTACTCTTTCTCCTACAGGAAATATGGTCAGGAACAACTTATCCTAAGGGGAAGAACATTGTGAAATGCAAGTGCATATTCCAGACCAAGTCCACTTTAAAAATTTTTACTCAAAGGTACAACAGATGACCATTAGTGATGAGATGTTATAAGGAAATGATTCATTATTGAGAAATTTATCCTCTTATTTTGAAGATATGGATTATGTATACGATTGTTTCTTTGATATAAAATATGATTGAACGAGTAGAGGTTGACTCTTTGGGTAAATCTTAGTCTCATGTATCTTTCATTGATGATGTATCAATTTGCACTTGGATTTATTTTATGCATTCAAATTCATGTCTCTTTCATTGATGATGTCTCAATAAGCACTTGGATTTATTTTATGCATTCAAATATGCACTTGGATTTATTTTATGCATTCAAATTTGAATGCATAAAATAAATCTAAGTACATATTGAGACATTATCAATGAAAGAGACATGAGACTAAGATTTACCCCGACAGTAAACATCTATTGGCCCACATACATTCAAATGAATGATCTCTAATAATTTCTTTGCCTTGTTTGTATCCTAACCCTAATCTATACATGAAGAAGCAAATAGGGATCTTTGCCTTGCTTTCTACGTTTATTTGCTAGCCGCAGCCAGAAAATTTAAACGGTTTGGTGTCCCCACTTGCAGCTTACGCGATTTGTCTGGAGAGATGGGTTATCTCGAGGTAATTCACTTGCCATGGTTTCAGAGATTTTTCCATTTGATTCTGTACGCCACCGGATCATTTTATGTTGTGTTTTATTTCTTTCTAAACAATTCTGTTGTCATTTTATTGTAATACGTAGTGTTAGATCCCTATTTGCTTCTTCAGGTACATATTTTTTCAACTGTGAATTGAATTTTATGTTTATTTGGTGGTTTTCATAAAATTAACTGATTAGGTAAAAGTTCATGAAAAAAAAAGCAAAAACTTGCTCCACAGGTGTCTGGTAATGCAGGCTTCTGCTTTTTAAACCCCCGTTGCACATAAGATTATAAACCATGATACAATAATGACTGATGGCACAAAAATTCAGTTCTGTAGTTGGAAGCGAAAGCTAATTCCCCTTGTATGATATGTGAAAAAAGGAATTGTGTAGTAAAATGCTGAGCCAGTATTTTTAGTTTTTCCGAGCAGGACGTCTTTGGCTTCATTGACTTTTGCGGCAAGGTAATCGCTACCACCGGCATCTGGATGGTTCGTTACCATCACCTTTCTATGCGCCTCCTTCACTTTATCCGCGCTGACACTTTCTCTGTTAAGGCAGAGGTGTTTATGTCATAAGAGTTATTTATGCTATAGTAGAGATACGGGTTTGAAGGAAGGAAAATAGCTGAGTCCAAGCATAAGAGGTTGAAGGAAGGAAAATACCTGACTCCGAGAATGAGAGCGGCATCGCTCCTGCTCATGGCTCCTGTTGCTTGTATTGCCTGACTTCTTCAGATCTGACTGTGTACATTTCTCTATAATCTGTTTAGAAGCCTTTCTCTCCTCCCATCCCCTTAAACACCAATCACACGTTTCATATGACTCTGCTTTTGGATACATACAACTGCAATATCTGCAAAACAACCACAAAATTAATAGTAATACTATAGAATAACATAGCCCGATTGAAAATAAAAAGACTTTTGGAAACACAAGATTGTAAGTATTGGCATATACGTGTGCTGAGATCACCACACATACACCATTCCTTGGCTATTTTCATTTTTAGTTCATCATACCATCTTATAGTAGAAGCCAATTATTCATATCCCACTTCTTATAAGGCCTTTAATCCTCAAAACATAGCCACCCAATCTGATGTTTTTCTGTTAAATTCTCACAATCCCTCATCAAATATGTACATATATATATTTTCAGTAAGGTGGCATTTGAATCATTGATACAACTAAGGTGAGCCTCAATAATTATGCAGAGGGTACGTATCACCTTATGGGGCTAACCAAAACATGCTTACAGAACTTTTACTGCAGATGTGCATTCCATGTAAGGTGAGCCTCAATAGTTATGCAGAGGCTACATATGTAAGGCTTCAAATTCATTCTATTGAGTTTCAAAACAGGGGATTTGATGCTTAACAAACCCAAAGCTTTGTTCAGTAGCCACTTTCCTGACATTGATGTTGATGAGAAATCGGTAATGGGGTTTATATGTTGTTTGTTTGGTACTGCTGAGATGAACGTTGACTGAATAATCTCATATATGTTTGGGCTGAGGGTCTCTCACAGCTTTGAAAAGTGACAACCACTGACTGAAATTGGTAGTTGAAAGCAGTTACATCCAAGCAATCCATTAGAAACTACAAAAACATATAACCGGATGCCTCTCTAATGACAGTAAAAGTCCTAAAGGCTAAAGGAGTTAAAAGAAAATGCAAGAACTTAAGAAATTGCTAAAATAGAGGGTGATAAGTCCATCTCAGTAGAACTTTAAATCCCTCTTGAAAAACATTATGTACCCTCATCTGTGATAACTGATAACAATCATCATATCCACACACTTGTACTACTTTCAAAGCTGGGCTCCTTACTAATGCTACTCTAGGATGAGCATAATTTAACTGCAGAGTTCCATCTTGACCTAGCTCTCCAAGACTATAGATAGAAATTGTATTAGTCATTGCTGTATCCTTTGAGAAGCCATAACAAGTAGCATTACATAAAGCTATGAGAAACATGAAACCAATTGACATATCACATCAAGCTAGCGAGTCACATCAAGCTTGAATTTGACATAAGTTTTATCCTATTTCGAACAAAGATTAGGGTTTACGAGGACATGTGCATCTTATTAGGTTAGTCGAGATTAAGCCTACGAAAAGGATATTTTCCTCTACAAAAGGGATGACAAGCGAACTCTATTTAACTAGCAATCACACCTTACTGTGTGCAATGGGTACGCCAAAGATGTGTGGAAGTTTAATTAGGATAATTTTTGGTCTATTTTTTGCATACATTTATGCATTACATGAGGTCAATTGGTAGGCCATTTAGCAAATGATGTTGTTTGTGCAAAAAATGTCTCAATAGAGAAGTGATAGCTTCAAATCAACTATGCATCCACTTACATGGATCCAAACATGATCAAAATAAAACCTCTGAATCAGGAAGATAATTAGGCTCCATTACCAGCAATACAGAGAGAGGGAGAGAGAGAGGGAGGGAGAGATAGGGATAGAAAGAGGAAGACATAGGGTGGAAGATCGAGAGAGAGAGTGATAAGGAGATAGAGATAGAGATGGAGATGGAGAAGAAGGAGAAAGAGAATGAGAGATAAAAGAGAGAGGAGAGAGGGATAGATAGAGATGGAAGAGATAAATATATAGAGAGGGAGATAGATGGATGGATAGAGAGAGAGAGAGAGATAGGGGGAATTGAGAGAGTGAGAGGGGTAAGAAGATAGAGATAGGGATAAATATAGAGAGGAAGATAGAATTAGAGATAGAGATGGAGATGGAGATGGATATTGATCGAAGGATATGGAGAGGAAAGAGGGATAAATAGAGATGGAACCAATAAATATAAAAAGACAGAGAGAGAGGAAGTGATATATAGAGAGGGGTAGAGAGGACATATATAGAGGTAGAGAGAGGGAGAGATAGAAAGATAAAGATATAAATAGATGGAGAGATAGAACAATAGAGATAGGAAGTGATATATAGAGAGAGGTAGATAGAAGGAGATATGTGGGGATAGAAAGAAGGAATTAAGCTTAACAAGGCTATTCCAAAAATTGTGGAACTTGTAGATTAGGGTATGTGCCAGATGTTCTTTTTTAGCCTTTAAGACTTCGTCCCCAAATTCCATGACAGTGATATTTGATGCTTGAACTCTTGCATTAGACTATTCCAAATTAAAATTTACAAATTTAGATTGAAAATTTGAGGGAGAAAAAACTAGGGTTTGCATCTGAAGAAGACATGTCACGGTCTGCTTTTGGTGAAGACCCAATTTTGTCAACTTGGAGTGCTTCACCAATGTTAGTTCCAAGTGGAGATCAAGAGGAGACCATTGTAGGAGACATTGAAGAAGAATAAGGAGTGTCATTGTGTGAAGACAAAACCAATGAATTTGCTTGGGACCAATTGCGAAACTTTGGCTTCAACCCCACCATAATCACCGTGTTGTTGAAGAATAGGAAAGGAAGATGTCACCCTTCAGACAAACGCTCCACTATTGCCATATAATTTTTGATTACTAGCATTGCAAAGTGTAGCTTGAAAAGATTTGTGGGAGGTGGATGGAGGATTTTGCGCTAACAAGGTGTTGTGACAATCTTGGATGGAAGAGGTGGAAGCAGGAGACAATTTGGGAGCAGGAGGAGGCATTGCATGGGCATCAGCCACAACAATTTATTATTTTTAAAAATAATTATTATTAACATGTCATTCAGAAATACTTATATTACATATTCCTGTGTTATTCCTACTACGAAAGATGAATATATTGACTTCAAAGCATGCCAATTGAAAATGATAAAAAATAGTGGAAGATGCTTTCCTCAATTAGAGATTTTTTATTTTTATATCTCCAAGAAAAGAAATCTAAAGCAGAACCACCACAAAACAATAGATTGTGGAATAGATCAAGTGGGTTGAAATTGAATGAAGCAATTTGTTTTACAATTTTCTTAGTCTATAATATGTTTTGCTCTTTGCCACTTGGGGTCATCCCAGCTGACAAAAAACAAAACTAGTTATGTTATGGTTCATTGATAATATCTGGTGATGGTGTCTTTCTTATGTTACATGCCTTTTCACTTTGGTTTTGGTCTTGTGAGATTCACCTCAAACACTTAACCCTTTGGTTCGTTTAATCGTGGTCCATTATAATCTGCACTGTTCGACATCAAAAGAGCTTGGAAAAGCTCAGCATATATATATTATTAATTGTTTAATCTAGCCATATGTAAGTAGAATTTGCAGCCCATCCATGCACAGACACACTCTCTAACATATTAACATACATATAGTTTTCTATCGATGTAATCTATTATATAAAATATATATATTATATTTTATAGTATATAAAATATATAGTAATTATTATTTATTAATTATAATAATTTTATATATGTATTTAATAGTTTTATTAAAGAATATAATATAAAATAATAATAAGTAGTATAATAATATTATTTATAATTTATTTTTTATTATATAATTATATTTTAATTATGATAATATATACTAAAACCTTTATCTAAACAAAAAAACAAAAAACAATTCAACCTTGCCTAAAATATATACTGGAAAATATTTTAACATACATATTCCAGTGCACGGGGCAGAAAATCAAATACATAAATATATAGTTTATTAATTATGCTAACACAATTATCCAATGCATCGGGCAGAAAATCAAGTACCTGAATGTGAAAACGGCAAGAAAAAAGGAACGGTAAACACTGAGGAATGTGAAAACGATCGGCCCAAATTTTCATTTTAATAAACATACTTTAAAAC
>VDFB02032149.1:0-11690 GCA_007258455.2 Sequoia sempervirens
TAGAACCCTTGTTAGAGTAGGCCAAAAAAAATTATCTCTTCTTTGGTGTAGCAACAATCATTGCAAAGGAATCCACATTCTCGCAGTTTTTAGTAGAGATGATCGGCCTGCCATGGGATTTTTGTGGGGGCTGGAAGCTTGGTTGACCTGAGAAGTGAGTGCACTGTAAGGGGGAGCCCGTGTGGCCAAGCTTCTAAATTCATCTGCTAAGAATAAGTTTGGTTGGAGTAAAATCTGCATGGAATCCAAAAGAATACAACCTTACACAGCCTTAGGATTGTACATGCTTGATTATGTTTTCCAAAGTGTTTTTAAAACAAACTTAAAACAAAACCCTACACATTGGAAGTGCAAAAATGTGATTCATAAAATATCATTTGAAACAAACCATTCTCTGACTGAAAACCAAAAAAAATTCAAGTAAACTAGTAGCAAACTATTATATTTCCCCGGTTCAGTGCATACATTGCTTATTTTGGTGCATTTACTGCCTTTTCTAGCCCATATACCCTTTGTTACAATGCATTTACTGCTTTTTCTAGTGCATTCACTTGTTGTTATAGCGCATTCATCACTTTTACTACTGTATTCCTTGCATTTTATTGCACATTTACTAAATTTTGTAGCACATACACCTAGAACTTTGGTGCATTTGAGCTATTCCCTAGCGCATATACTTGAATCTGAAGTGAATCTAAGTTTTTCTCTAGCACATCCAAGCCATGCTATAGTGCATCTGCCTTTTAGCACATACACTGACTATTGTGGCACATCCACCAAAAGTCATGACCAGAGAGTTGAATTTGACTCCTATTCGACATTTTGAAACTAGATTTAGGGATCTTTTCCATAGATAATTTATTTCCTCATCCCAATATTGTTGTAAACTTGGAAAAACAAGCATTCAAAAGTGAAATCCTTTACCTAAACTTTGATCAAACATCTAAAAGTGTCCAATCATCATCAAAATCCAAATTTGATCATCAAGTTGAGTTTCCCCATTAGGATTTGTCATTAGGACCTCATCATGAAACAACACACTTTACAACAAATTTTATTACCTTAATACCATCAATAGGATTTATTATTCTATTTGACCTAGATATCTCTTTGGCACTCCTAAATAACAATCAAAATTTAGAAAACCTTCATCATGACTTGCATGCCCATTTTAACAAGGTCCCAAAAGAAAAAACTTAAAGATAAGGAATGTGAACCTCAAAATACCATGGGTGAACTAGAAGAAAATCCCTTTCAAAAAATTCCTCAAAATGAGATAGAAGAAATAATAGAGGAGGAAATAAACCAAGCAAACCAAGATCCCAAATTTGACAAATTCCTAGAATGAATCTTTGAAAAGGATGGAGAAAAATACTTTCTAATGAACTAGCAAACCAAGGGGTTAAATTACCAAGTGATTTTGATGTCAATAAATTGAAGGGAAGCCCAAAGAAAACTATAATTGAAACACCAAATATAGATCAAATGGCTGCCCTAACACATCAAATGAAGAACCTTCAACAACAATTGCAAGACATGCAAGGAGGGACTACCAAAAGATACTTGTTGCAAGATATTTTTCCCTACCCCTTTGATAGAAATTTAAACATGATACTATTTCACCCAAATCGTGACCTCCCAAAATATGGAAAATACAATGGAAAATCTAACTCCATAGATCATGTGAGAGAGTTTTGAACCATGATTCTTGAGTTTGCTCATGAGGACACATACTTGATGGGACTTTTTCCTTTGCAACTTGGGAGGGGCCATTGTATGGAATGGTTTTCAAACTACAACCAATCATAAAATCCTCTATGAAGAACATAACAAATCTTATCTCTCAAGGGTATGTAGGATCATCATGGAAAAGTAGGCCCTATGGGCAAAAAATAAAGAAAAATCAGAGTTAGCAACTTGACATAAAACTTTGAATAACTTATCTATAGTATTTCAAAAAATATGTAAGAAACGGAATCTATAGAAAATTAAATGTAGTTTCTAAACTACTAGGTTTTTTTTTTAAATCTATTTATGAAAATTTGAAATTTCAATGCGTTGGTACTTAAATTTCAAGTAAAAAAATAAGAGGTGTTTGTTTGACTAAATTCTAACCATAATAAAATGATAATATTTTTTTTATAATATTTTAGGATATAAGTAGAGTGATTCATGCCCATGTGGTGCATATTTTTTTAATTTTTTCTAAGTAAATAATTAATTATGAATCCTTTTTATTATAAATTTTAAAGTGCAACATAAAAAACTCATATGCTCTGACCACCTTAACTTGGTCAAATCTTCAAGAAAAATCAATTTCTTTTTTAATCCTATAGTATGCAGCCACAGAATGACATATGTTTTAGATCCAAAAATGTGATAACATTTGAAAGCCATGATGTTTTTCAATCATCCTATCAATCAAGACTTTAAATCATAATTTGAAAAGAAATGAATAATAATTACGACAGTAGACATGCAAAATGTACAAGTTGACATTGTGCATCTAAGTTTGACTACTGACATCATTTCATCCTAAATCATTCCCCAACCTAACCATTTAATTGAATATCTTTATTTGATTAAATTCATTTTTTTCTTCTCTTAATTAAACAAATCATGTGTTTGATTAAGTCTCTTAAATCATTCTCCATCTCTTTTAATTAAATAATTAATTTTATTTAATTAATTAAATCTCTAAAGTCTATCTATTAAATTGAATAAATTAAAATCTTATTTAATTTAATCTTACTTCAATCTCTTTAATTAAATAATCAAAACATGTTTATTTAATTAAACTCATTAAATCATTTCCTCTCTTGTTTGATTTAAATTAATCCAAAAATCTAAGTCAAAACAAGTCAAACTTCCTAATCTTCATTAAATTGATCAAATCTTGATTAAATCTAATCTAATCTTCAAAATCCTCTAGCTTTTCCCACTTGCACAAATAAATCAATTTATTGATTTATTAAATCTTCATTTTCCCTCAACAAAGCATCTTTTGGAGGAATATTCTTCTATTTCAAATTCAAAATTTGAATGACATGTCCTTCCAACATGTCATTTACTTTCTCTTACAAGTCCTTCAAACAAGGCATTTACTTCTTCTTACATGTCCTTGCCTTGAGCCAAGTGGAATTTAATGCAATTTTCTTTCCCCCTCTTACATGTCTTTTTCTCAAAATTCAAATTCAAAAAATGCATTTATTGCCACATTCATCAAAACTTGCACATTCCTCACCCAATCACATTTGGACAAGTGGCATTTTTCCATTGGCCAAATCTTTGTCCCACATTGCTCTATTTTGGCTTTGTTTCCATTTCAACATTCTATAAATAGAATGCTTCATCATGCATTTTATCATCCACAATTATGCAAAGTTATTATGCACAAATATCTCTCAAATTCCATCCATCTTCTTAACTAGTTTATTGCAGATTTTGGAGCTCATTGAGGGACTTATCAAGTGGATCAATCATCTTCAATCAACATTTTCATTCAAGGAGTTGGGAAAGGGAAAATCTCCACACACCTATTTGCACCAACTCCCCCATGGGATCAAATGTTTGCATGCTAAATTAGGATTTCATATTTCCATTATGTTCTTCATTGTTTTCTTTGTTCTATTTCCTATTTTAGCTTTGTGAATGGATTTCATGGGGAATCCTTGTTCATGCTTACAAAATAACTCTCTAACATTGTTTGTTGTTGTGTTTTTGTAATGCACTTCGAATTAGGGATTCACATATTGGCACTAGAAGGAGGGCTGATCGACAAATTCTGACAAGTTTTTAAAACTTTCGCCATTTTTTATAGTTCTGTTCATAAATCCACATTTTAGCGCTCGTGATCACTGTTATAGCGCTCTTAATCATTCTTCCAGCGCCCATAATCACTGTTATAGCGCTTGTGAACACTCTTTTAGGGCATTTAATCATTCCTGCAGCGCATTTAATCATTCCTGCAGCGCTCTTGATCATTCCTGTAGCGCCCATGATCATTCCTGCAGTGCCCATGATCACTGTTTTAGCGCCCATGAGTCAGTTTTAAAATGACCATATCTTGGTCATATGAAGGTCTTTTTTGATGCTTTTTTTTTTGAAATAGGGTAGAATTTCGTAATCTATCCAATGGTGTAAGTGTTTCTTAACTATAAATTATTTAAAATTTTCAAATTTTCATCTAAAGTAAAAACAAATGATAACTTGGCTAAGTTTTAGGGTGGTTTGGTAAATGATTCATCTAACCCCTATATCCTTTTGTTTCTTTTGATCTCATCTAACATTTTGATCACTTTTGCAGGTTGAAAATCAAAATCAAAAGAAAGAGGAGCATGGGGATGATATTTTATCTAATCAAAGTGTTTTTTAACACTTAAGTGTTTGTTTAACACTTCTTCAAAGAATTTGTCATCCTTCTCCTTCTTAGGACACTAGTTTTCATTTGGGCTTAAAAAGAACCTTTTCCATTTCTTGCAAAGGCTAAAATGAACTTTAGGATCACAACTTACTAGATTTGGTTTATTGGATTAACAATTGAACAAGGCAATTTCTCACATTTCATTTGGTGCTTTAAAATGAAATCATCATTGCTTTGAGGGTTTAAAAAGAACAAGTGTAGATTTGTTTGTTTGTGAGGGCTTACTTAGACTAAAGCCATCGGAAAAGGACATATGTGCTTCTCTCGCGCTTTATAGCGATCTTGAGAATCAAAAGGTCTTTTCCCATGACTTTGTCTGTGATAGCTACACCACCTCCACACTTTGGATTTGGGCTTAAAATTGAACAAACTATTGTGCGAAAGTGTGAGTGGGGGCTTTGTTATGTATATTCTCTCTCCTTTGTTGCCTACAAGGATTGGATCGAAAGGCTTAATATTGTCTTCATTTTCTTTGTTTACCCTAGAGGGCCTACCTTGGAGAAAAGTACTCACCCAAGGGAACGAATCAACTGGTAACACTTTGAACCTAAGAGTATTTCCAGTTGGGATATAAATGTGGGGATTGGAAGAAACACCAATATCACGCAGTTGGTTCTGACAAGATGGATCTAAAAAGGGACTCTCGCCGTATGAGTCAATCTCCACGAACGAAAAGTCCTAGTTAAAACCCATGTTTTAGAATTGCCAAAATCCTTGATCTATTTGTTGGTGCAAGAACGGTCATTCCGAAGCCGCCCCACACTTTTACAGTCTTTTAGTAGAAATGGAAAGCATGCCATGGGAGTTTCTGGGTGTTGGTGCTTAGCTACTTCATACAAGTGAGTGTCATGAGGGGATCCAATGGGCCGGGCATCTAACCATCCGCTTAAAAGTAGGCATAGCTGGACTTGTCCAAGTGGGGACTCAACAAACGTTTTCTATCACATCCATAGGATTGTACATGCTTTTGGGTTACAAAAACACATGCTTGTTCATAAACATTGGAAAACAAACACTTAAACATGATCATGCAAATTTTGAACCCCTTTTGATAGAGCAAATACCTTTTGACAAATTTAAGTGTTGTTGCTTGCCCTTGGGATTATGTCCTTAGAGGTTTCTTAGCACTTGAATTTATATCGTCATTTGCTCTAACTAGGGTTAACCTAGGAAATCCCTTTGCCTCAATTTCTTGGAATTCCCACACAACACTTTGTTGGAAGAAAAGGAATTTTGACATAGGACATCTTTAGTTTGAAACATAATCAAGAAAGTGTATTTGGTAAAAAGAAGTCATTAAAAGCAAAGATAAGCAATTGAGCCCCACACATGTCTTTTCAATGATTTCTCGCAAGGTCAAGATACAAAAACCCAAGAAAAAGAAACTTAGCCCAAAACAACATCAACAAAGACTCAAAAGGTTATATGATTTTAGAGAAAAGTTGTTGGCTAATATCTATAGACATGCTTCAAGAGACAACCCCACTTTATATTCATTTTACTACACACAAAATCCAAGATTGTTTCAAGGGATTGGATACCTTGCTTAGGGCATAACATGTTCTTCAATACCTTGGTCTTGTTAAACAAAAGTCTAAACTAGGGTCATTCTAAGATCAAAACAAACATTCATCCATCAAAAACATCATCAACCATAAAACATCTCACCAACATTTTGAGAAAATCTTGACACAACTATGCTAGGCTCCTTTGGTAGACATCAAAACTTTTCAAACATGAGACTTTGAATTCTTCAAACATCAACATTAAACTTGTTCAACTCAAGTGTGTGTGAATGAATCCTTTTGCACACGCTTAGTTGAATTATCACTTTGTTCAAATTAATGGTGGATAGATGCATCCTTCTCCCATCACTAATTTGGATTATCTTTTGGTTAACTTGTGAGTAGACACATCCTATTCTCACTCCTAAATCAAATTATCCTTTATGAGCATTAGTTATCTTTTTTAGATCATCATCCAAACATCTTGGGGATATCTCTTGCTCAAACATCAACATTCAAAAGACAGAATTCAAAGTCTAAACATCAATCAAAGCAAACCCAAAGTACCTAGCATCACATCAAGATTTTCAATACAAATTCAAAACTTCCATTCTCACCCATATATCATACACCTTTCATCTTCACATCTTTGATCTTTTACACATCCTAGTTTGCTCTTTTATGGTTCAAACAAGATCGCAACACAAGAGGAACATGGAGTTAAATCAAGAAACATCAACCACAAGTGATCTAAGCCAAAACATTCCAGAAATCCAAAACACACCACTTCCAGACCTCACTATCACTACACACGATCCACAAAAAGAGGTCTTGGTGGAAGACATCACACCAACAGAATTAAGTGAGGAAGAAGTTCTTGAGATGCTCAAACAACCAAAACTACAAAAGTTTCTTCGCGCAATGGCTAAAATAAATCCATCAATTCTCAACACTATTGAGGATGAGCTTCTTGTACCAAATGACCAAAACACCCTTCCACAATCAACCACTTCCATTACCACCATAGAACCTACTATCAATGAGGATGATACCCTCTTCAACACGCATCAAAACCCACTTTACAACCCACTTGGATTTATCGATACATCCGAGGTTCCTTACCATACCACCTCATCATTTTCCCTTGACACGCAAGTGTCTAGACCTTTGGTACAAGCAAGCTCATCCGAAATAGAGAGACCTTATGGATTTGTCTCTTCATTTGCACAAGAAAATTTTCCACCATTCAAACCATTCACACCTCCCACCATGTCAACACCATATTTTGGTTTAGGGATCTCCCCTTTACCTAAACTTCCACCTTTCCCTAACATAAATCACCCCATCCAAATCAATTCATCCAACCAAGGGGGTACATCACATCTTTCAAACACACCATCCACATCAAACCAACGCATGATAGCTAATCAAAATATGGTCTCTCAAAGACCCACTATTTCGCTCATCTCTACCATTCCTACCACTTCACCTAGTCCCACCATTCCTATCACTTCACCCATCCCAAATGCACCTATCACCACATTCACTCCAACCACTACATCCACTATACCTCAAACTTCCACTACCCCCATCACACCCCTTACATCGCAACCTCACACCACCACCATTGCTCTAAGCGCATCTCAAACTTCCAACACAATTCCGATCCCACCACCACCACCATTGCGACCAAGCCAAGTAGACCATTACAACGCTGCATTCAAAGCATACCAACAATTGCTCCAAACAATTCAGCAAGTGCCTATAGCCACGCATGCTTCTCAAGCTTCACAACAAAGTCAAGCTCAAACATCATTGCAACAACAAGCACAACAAGCGGCAAAAGCCCAAGCTTTGTTGCAACAACAACAACAAGTCGCACAAGCTGCTCAAGTCACACAAGCCGCACATAAGCCGCTTCGTTGCACAATACATTAAGCCACACAAGTCACTACGCATTGCCTAATAAGCCGCCTCAATAAAAGATGCCCAAGATGCCCAAGCACGAGCACAAGCACAAGCGTAGTACTTCGCACAACAACAAGCAGCCCAACAACTCACATATCAGCAAGTGTTAGAGCAATACCAAGAGCAACAAGAAGCAACACAACAAGCCCTAGCTGACCAACGACAAGTGTTTTTGGACCAACAACAACAAGCACAACAAAAAGCTCTATTCACACAACAACAAGATCAACAACAAGCATTGTTGAAAGCATACATGGCACAACAAGCAAACATTCCACCCATTCAAACACCCACTCCACCCCCCCAGAACACCTTCATTCCACCTCCTGATCCACAATTGGATGTCACGACACAAATAAAATTTCTGTCACAACAAGTGCTTGACCTTCAATCAGGAAGGACACCAAAACCAAAAAAAACCTATGCCCTTATCCATTTGATAGGAGCATAGAAATGAAACCGTTCCCAAAAGGGTTTGAGATCCCTAAATTTGACAAATATCATGGAACGGGTAACCCTGAAGATCACATCAGGGAATTCCAAGTACATTGCATGGAGGTGGCTTACGACGAAACATACTTGATGAGATTATTCCCAAGAAGCTTGGATGGAAATGCTATTGATTGGTTTTCTTGACTTTCTAGAATCAAAAAATTCTAGGAAATCATAGATGCCTTCATACAGAATTATTCCTTCAACACTCCCATGGAGGTTAGCTTACAGGAATTATCAGCTCTCAAGCAATGGAAAAATGAATCATTCAGTGCTTTCTTACAACGATGGTGATCCAAAGCTAATCGAAGCAAGTGGTCCATACCTGAGGAGCAACAAGTGGGAACTATCATTGTGAATCTTGATGGGCCCTTGGCCTTCCACCTCAAAGTGCAAAACATCACCACTTATGACCAGTTGATCCCTAGGGCACTCAATATCGAATGAGCCCTTGCCACACAGGGAGAAACTTCATCATATCAAGAAGGCCGCTCATCATCCAATTATCATGACAAACCATGAACATGGGAAAAGAATTGTAATGTAACCAATGATGGTGTCATTGATGCCAAAGTTGTCATTAGTGCCCCACGGAAGAACAATCCACCATCCCAACAACAACAACACCAAAATACCAATCAAAGCAATCGACAAGTCAATACTGTGGTCCAACCATCCCATAACCAAAACACAAACAACACTGATAATCAAGGAGAACCACAGCGAAACAAGTTCTTCCCCAAACGAAAATACACACTCCTTAGGGAACCTGCTGAAGCAATCATGAAAAGATTGGTAGATGAAAAATTGATAACGGTCCCTACACATAATAATTATCAAGAACCATCGGTCAAGCCACCATGGTATAATGAGAATTATCTTTGTGACTTCCACAAACTCAAAGGACACACGACAAACAACTGCATGAGGCTCAAAAATCTAATTCAAGACCTCATAGATGACAAAATCATAGATGTGGAAGCACCATCAGGAAACAAAGATCTCAAGATTTACACGAATCCGATGCCGAATCATGGCAACAAAGGAAACGAAGATCAAGACAAAGGAAAAGGGGCTTATAAAAATGTCAACCACACATACGAGGGTGTTGTCGCTTGTTTAGATGAGTTTTGTGGAGTCATCACCATCAAAGGGGCCCAAGCCGATTATGGAGTCACCACAAGAGGTGGAAAGGTTACCATTGCAGCACCATCCCAACCAAGCAGAAATTCCACATCCAATCCAAGGTCTAACCCTAGTGGCTATAATGTCTTGGATCAATTAAAAAGAACCCCTGCACATATCTCCATCATGGAGTTACTCAAAATCTCATCTGCACACAAAAAGATTCTAGAAGAAGCTTTGGCGTCATCTACTGTCCCCGCAGATCTAGATGTAGAACAATTCCAAGCTATGGTCGCAAGTATCACCACACCTAACATTCTTACATTTTCTGAACAAGACTTCCCCACACAACCATCTCACAACCGTGCGCTTCATCTGGAGGTGTACGTAAATAAAAAGAAAGTCAAGAGAGTCTTGGTGGATGGAGGTGCAGGCTTAAATATTTTCTCCTTAAAGCTTCTAAAGAATTTGAACATTTCGGAGGATTCAATTGACAAAGGAAAAGGCATCACAATAAGAGCATACGATGACCAGGAAAGGGTATCCCAAGGCACCATTCAGCTTCCTGTCCAGGTTGGACCCGCCATCATGCAAACCAACTGTCAGGTCTTGGACCTTGATTTACCATACAACATTCTCCTAGGGCGACCATGGATACATGCAATGCAAGCTGTAGCTTCAACCTTTCATCAATGTGTGAAATTCACACATGAAGGTCAAGAGGTTACTATCCATGGAGATCCTGAGCCATTTACCTACTGCAAAAATCTAGAGGCAAAATACTACAAGATCCACGCTTAATTGCAGAATGATGAAGGCCCATCAGCACCTTCGTGGATCACGCCACTCTCACTTCTGTGACAGAGACACCCTCCACCCCCTCCATCCCCGCCTTTTCTGATATCAAAGTTATAATACAAGATGATGGTTGTGGAAACTATTCAATGCCTAAGAATGCTTTTGTAGTAGGAGAGCTACCACAATCTCCTAGATCAAGAGGACGACCACAATCACAAGAAGCTTCAACATCTCAAGGCTCCTATGAACGAAACCCTACCTTCACAAGTGCAGGAGATCTTGGTTAGGAAACATTAGAGGGGGACCTATCTCATCTCCTCTATCGATAGGATATACCAGTAGTTGAATTGCCTATGGACGAACGAAACAAAGCTATGAAGATGATGCTCTCAATGGGCTATAACCAGAACCAAGGGTTAGGCCAAGATAATAACGGGCGTGTAATACCCATTATACCTGAGAAGCAAATAAAAAATCTTGGCATTGGTCATCCTACTCCTAAGGTAACTGTACTTGGTCGAGGTGCCCAGGATAGATGGAACCGAACGCCTCCTCAGGAATCTGTAGCTACTCCAAAATCCTCCATGACTTTAGGAATGCCCACTGATTTAACTGAGTCACCAGAAATAGGATTACCTTTGTTGTTTGAGGATACTAATGTCCTTATGATTAGCACCTTGTCTTATGAGTCTGAAAACCAAAGCAATGAAATACGATTAGTCTATCCCCAACTGATTGATTACGACCAACGAGGACCACCAATTCTTGACATGTTTGAAAACGATAAGGCGCTCTCGGAATTCATGGGACTTAGGGATGACATTCCATGTGGGGATCATAAGGCAGGTTTTATCATAGAGCTGGATACACATGCATACTATGGAGAAGCGATTGAATCCCTCAGTCGCAAAAATAAAAAATTGAGAATAATCTCAAGTCCTTGGTAGAAACCACCTTGTGCTCTCCAACTTTGAAAAGTAGAAAGAAAGGGCGCACATCAAATGAACGAAACTCACGAGGCACACGAGGATGGGGATTCAATCTTCCTCTTCTGACTATACCAAAGAATCCAGCTACATATAGCATGAGAAAAAAGTGTCACAACCCATCGTCTTCAGGAATTACAAAACTCCTCATATTACATTCTACGCTGAGTCATTATTATGCAAAGAACAAGAGGAGTTGGCTACCTTCTTAAAGGAGAGGAAGATAAACTTTGCATGGACCTATGCTGATATGCCAGGATTGGATCCAGAGGTAGTGGTTCATCACTTAGCAGTTTATCCTGAAGCTAAACCTATAAAACAGAAGTTGAGAAAGATGCACCCACAGATTGCTCTATTAGTCAAGATGGAACTCCAGAAACTACTAGATGTGGG
>VDFB02032151.1:0-31351 GCA_007258455.2 Sequoia sempervirens
TTGGCGCGTAAAATGTATAAAACTATTATGATCAATCTTAACCACAAATTTACTTCCCACCAAGTATTGACGAAACTTGGACAATGCATGCATAATTGCAAGCATCTCTTTGTCATAAATTGAGTATTTATTTTCTGCTCCTCTCAATTTTCTGCTCTCAAAGACAATAGGATGCTTGTCTTGCATGAAAACGGCTCCTACTCCTTCACCTGAAGCATCACATTGCAGCTCAAAGGGCTTCTTGAAATCCGTAAGAGCCAACACTGGACATGAGCTCATGATATGCTTGAACTTATCAAAAAATCCTTGTGCTTTCTCTGTCCAAAGGAAAGCTCCTTTCTTTGTAAGATCTATAAGGGGGAATGCCATTTGAGAATATCCCTTGACAAATCTTCTGTAAAACCCACACAACCCCAAAAATCCCTTCAAGTGAGAAACATTCTTTGGAGGTGGCCAATCAAGAATGGCTTCAATCTTTTCAGGATCAACTTTGACACCCTTAGCACTGATGATGTGGTTGAGATGCAACAACTCCGTTATTCTTTGGCAAACAAGCATTTTTCCTCCAATATGCTAAGCACTTCTTCTAAGTGCTTGAGGTGCTCTTTCAAAGACTTACTAAAAATGAGAATGTCATCGAAGAAGATGAGCACGGACTTCCTCAACTGCTGCCTAAAAATCTTGTTCATACAAGATTGGAATGTTGTTGGAGCATTTGTTAAACCAAATGGCATGACAAGAAATTCAAAATGCCCAAAATGGCATCTAAATATTGCTTTCTCAATATCTGCCTCTCTCATTCTGATTTGGTGGTAGCCGGATCGAAGATCAATCTTCGAGAAATACATAGCCCCATGGAGCTCATCAATAAGCTCATCTATCCTAGGAATAGGATATCTATTCTTGATCGTCTTTTGATTCAATGCATGGTAGTCAACACACATACGCATTGTGCCATCTTTCTTTTTAACCAACACCACTACTGAAGCAAAGGGGCTTTTACTTGGCGAATGGTGTTGTGGTTTTGTGACACACCCAACACTTTTAGAATAAAAAGAATGCCCAAAGGCAGCTTTATCCTCTCTTGAAAAATTACCTCTTATGCTAAGATTGCCAGAAAGATCATACGGTAATTCCAATGTTCCGGTTTGGGGGATGGACAAGCTCAATGGATGATGTGATATGCTGGTTTCACAAAGGGACCTTGAAATGAGGAACTTACTCAAAGTAGGGAGTTGGATTGATGTAACGTTAAACGCTCTTATGTTTTCGGAATTTTCAGTTTAGGATAAAATAAATAAGAAAAAAGGATGAGGGTAAAGGAACTAGATTTATGCAAAACTAATCCTATGAACTTCGGAGACAAATGCTGGATAATGGAATTTAAACCAATCTTTGCTTCGCCAAGCACGGCACTACAACTAGACAAAGACGGTGCAATCTTCAAGGGTTTACGAAAGATATCCTATTACACTATATCACCATCAATTCGACCAATGCATATAGATAATAGAACTCAAATTAAGCAATTTTAATGTTCAGACTAACCTTACACATCAAATTGAAAATCATCCAATTGAAAAAGGTATGAACTAATTCCACTTTCCAACACTATCAATCTTTCATTCATCTAAAATACTTGAAAACAAATTTACTCTATTTTGAAGAAATCAATGAAACCATGCGGGCTCATAGAAATAATAAATGCTCAACTCTGAATCCACTTATTATTTAAACAGCAATATTGCAACAATCTCATCAGTCTCTCCCTGAATAAATGAAATGAATGGGGTTTATATAGGCACCCCAATTACAAAGCAACGGCCAAGATTAAATTTGAAATCAACGGCCAAGATCAATCTTGACAAACCCTAACCCTAAAAGCATAACAAACTCAAAGACACGTGGCACAAGCAGAACACGCCATTTGGAGGATGGAAATGATGACACCTTGCACTTCATTCGAGCAAGTAGGAATCCAGAATGCAATTCCCTTTGGATCGCTCCCTAGCTGCAAATGCAAGAAATTTGGCTAACACAGAATCAAGTTCCTCCATTGAGATATTCGGCACAGAATCCAGTTGCATTCCAATCACGTCCAAGGTCTCCAGGCACTGAGTAAAAGTTCCTTCCCATCTAGCCTCCTGCTTCTGAAAGTTCTCCATGAAGGTCAAAAGGGAAGACATATCGTCGAGCTGATTCTCTGTAATAATCTGCACTTCTTTGAAGTAAATGCTCATCACACTTTTCTTTAATCCTTCTAAGTCTAAGCCATTCGTATCATGATGTTCTTGTCCTGTTAATCCTTCAAGAGAAGTGAGGATTTTGAACTGAATTTTCTCCATCGTGCTCCGTATAGCAGCACATTCTTCCTTTATTCCATCATATGTCTTCTTTTTGGCCAATAAGGAATAATACCACCTGCTGAAATCATACGAGGCTCCTTCTTCGACAACACCTTCCTGGATCAAAATTTGCAAGGAAACTTCTTTTAGAACCCTCAAACGAGGTATCACTTTGTCCTGTACATACTGGAAATCTTCCCAATGGTCCTCAACTTGACTCACTTCAGTTATCAGCAGTGCAGATCTGTCATAAGTTTGGGCGCACTTCTCCAAGAATTGCTCCATTTGTTTTGAAATATTGGTAACCCAACTCCTGGTTGCTTGACTCGTAATCCTCATAGCCTCAAGGACATCAACGGACTCCGGAGTAAGAGATGACGGTGGAATAAAGGCTGCATTTTCCTGACGCAAAGGGGCTGTTAGCTGCTGAATGAACTCTATCAGCCTTAGATTTTCTAATTCCAACCTTTCCTTCTTCTCTTCTGTTTTATCAAACTTTTCCCTAATGGCTTTGGAAGTGTCCGCCAACTCATGGAAATCCTGATCTATTGTCGTTGGCCCAATGTCCAATGTTGTAACTTCATAATCCATAGGAGCAATCTGATCTCTTAGCTTGTCAACTTTCGGGACTGCCACCTGCAAGATCCTGGATCCTGTACCATTCCTGGTAATCTGAGAATATTTCTTAGGCCTCTTTGGCGTTTTAGCCTTGCCAATTCTTTCTAGGAAGTCCTGTATGCTCTCAACTGGTTGAACTTCATCCAGTGGTCTGGACTTCTTCTTCAAACTTTCAGTTAGCCAATCCGGGATTGTGGATAATTCCATACCATCTTCTAACTGAACATCATCATTAATTCCCTTAAGAGCAGAAATTACCTCATCTCCTAGTTCTTCATTGTCCTCAAGAATCTCAGTATCTCCTGCACCTTCAATCATCAAAGTATCATTTCCTTCCAAACACTCCGTGGAGGCTTGATTTTGGAAAGAATCTACCTGTTCTAACTCTTGAAACTGAATTTCTTGCTCATAGCTTGGCTCGATATCAACAATGGATACATTTTCGATTACTCCAATTGACAAAGTCCTTGAAGATGAGGGATTTTCAGTCACCTTTTGCTTCTTACTTTCCAATTCCTCATTAGCTGACTCCTTTTCCTCTAGTTGAAGGTTTCCACTTACTACCTTCCTCTTGCTGGGATATGCAGATTCATCAGGATTTTCGCCAATTGCTTCCTCCTGGCCATCCTTATTGTTCAATGTGGCGTAAGTAAGAGAAATTCCTTCCTTCCTCAACTTGCTGATCTGACCATCGACCCATTCCCTTGAGTAAGCAAAAATGTCCTTCATCAATGTGTTCAAATTAGCCATCTCAGGTTGTGTCCAGTTAGGCAATAAAATAGGCTTATCTTTTTCTTGTTCAAACTGAGGGTGAATGTAGTCCCCGTTGTCTTTCACTTGGTCAGGTATAGGAAACAAATCGCACCTTTTCACAAGTTCAACTGGAATTCTTGACCAAGCCTTCTTCCTTACTCCATACTCGTCCATCAGGTTAGACCAGTAATCTTCGATCTGCATAACATGAAGGGACTTCTTCCCGTGTATTCTCAGGTATGGATCATAATCGGACCTTGGATTATAGGTGCTGAATTTGTAAAATTGCAACTCTACCCCTGCTGTTTTGGCTGATTGTAACGAAGGACAGACTTCTAGCATTTTTCCAATTGCAACCGGAAAATCCACTCCTTGTTTGTTCTTCTTCGCCTGAATGGAGTCTACACATGCTAGTTGCCTTGCTACCTCAAGCATAACAATTTTGTCTGTTGGGTATCGAGGAAGTCTGTACGGAGCATCAGAGAATCCATGAATTCTTATATAAGTAAATGTCGGAAACTGGATAAACCAAGACCCGATCTTGTCAAGCATTGCCATAGCTTCTTTAGATAGCCTTCTCTGCACTGTTCCTTGAAGAACTCGTGTGATGTACATGAGGAAGGCGTCATTTGTTATTTTGAAGTTGTCCCTGTAATGCAGTTGGAGCTGCGGGTAACATTCATATGATTTGAGTTGATCTTTCCGAAGTCCCACTTCGCCTTTACAAATCAGTCCTCTGTACTTAGTGAATCTTGCTAGAATATAAACCACATAAGAACTCATGTAAAAGGTTTTAGTTTTTTCAAGGTTTCTCAACTGGGAATCGATATTATCACTTATTAACTTGGCCCAATTTACAGCCTCCATTCCCAATACGATTTCCTCCACGTATGAAAACATCCATACCTCAAAGAAGGCTCCCTGAGACGTTCCCATAACTCTGTTCAGCATGTGAATCATATCACTGTATTCTATCTTAAAATCTGTGCAAATTAGTCTCTTTGGCAACTTGGAGCGATGCCTTTTGGGTTCTTTAATCCAGTTGGAATTGATGATGTCCAAACAGGATTCCTTGGCTTGATCGAACATGGCCTGTGATTCTTGCTGAGTCCTGTTCAACATTTTCCGGCGATGGGGAATACCAAATACTTCCCTGACTGAATCCTCTGTGAAATAGGCCAAGGTGATTCCATTCGGAGTTTTAATTGATCTTGTTTGAGGATTGTACCTTCTGGCGCATTCAACCATTAACTCATTGCACTGAACTGCAGGCGGAAATCCTGCTGCTTGATGGAGTCCAGACTTAACAATATTTGAGGCGATAGGAGTAGGCATTTCGTTTTCTGTGCCAAACATCCTTCTCTTGTGCTGAATCGCATTAAATTGTTCAAAGTTTGTATCTGTCACTTTTCTCCACTTCGAGGACAACTGGGATTCTGGATAAAATTCCTTCAGGACTTCCTTGACTTGAGCTTTTCTGACTCCACCTCCCACATTCTTTGGAGAAGACATTGTGCCTGTAAGAAACTCGAAGTTAGAGAATTTTTAAATAAATTTGCAAAAAGGCGATTTCTTGGCTGGAGAAATTTTAAAAAATTAATTAAAAATCCAGAACTAGATTAAAGGCTGCATGAAGAATAAATTCTTAAATAAAATCGATTTGCCTTTATTATTTTCAAAAGTATTCATGGAATTTTAAATAATCTTTTGGATTTTTAAAGGTTTATACTGAAGTTTTCTCCAATCTTTAATGAAAAATCCAATTCCCTTCTCAAAATCGCCAAAGATAACCTGCAGTTGTTTGAAGGAAATCTGGAAATGAAGAGAAAAAATCCAATTCAATGTTCTGGAACTCAAGAAAATCCACTTGCAGTTGAAAAAAGACGTCTTTTCTTGGGAGAGCTCTGCCTGTGAAGAAAGTCGACTTTGTAAATAATAAAATAATGAGCTCACTAGATTGTCTTTTATAATAAAAACCTTCCCAAATTGTTTTAGGTCGATTTCTTTCTCTCATTGGTTGCATTTTGCTTTAAAAACGAAAAAGCAATCTTATCCTGATCTTTGACTTTTCAAACAAGGCGTCCCTTTTGGCTTGGTGATTAAGTTTTTAAAATAAAACTTAAGTTTTTCTTTTATTTTTGCCTTTAGCAAAATTCGACCTTCAACTGGACTCCTTGACTTTTCAACTGGAATTTTGACTTCTCAAAGTGACTTTGCCTTAGAAAAAATTCGATTCCACCTTGAGAAAATTCGACTTCCAACTGGATTTTTCACTTCCCAACTGGAATTTTCACTTCACTCAATTTCCTAAAGTCCAGTTCAATAATTTTTTATGCCTTAGTCGATTTTTACTTTGTCCAACTGGAATTTTCACTTTGTCCAACTGGATTTTCTTGAAGAATGCGAATTTCCTCAAATAGATGAATTTTACTTGGATTTTCCCTTTGATCAATGGATTTTCGAACTGGATTTTCTAAAGTTTCAACTGGATTTTCTCAAGGGCGTACCTCTTCCAGACTTAGGCGAATTTTGCCATGATCTACTTGCTTTTTAGTTGATTTTTCAGTGATTTTCCCTCAAAGGCGTGATCTTATCCAGTTGATTTTTTGACTTTGCATGCGCTTTTTCTCTGCTTTTCTCATCTTGCATGCGCCTTTCTCTGCTTTGCATACGCTTTTTCTCTGCTTTTCTCATGATTTTTCGATTTTTTGCTTTATTTTTGCTCGCTTTTTAGTTCCAAAAATAGAAACTTTTGACTCAAATGCTAATGACACCCTGTACTTTCTAAAAATAGAAACTTACTAAAAATAGAAAAAAGCAAAAAGCAACTTTCTAAAAATAGTAAATTCCAGATTAGGCCAGAAATGCCAAAAACGAAAAAAGCAAAAAAGCAAAAAAGCAGAATCCCTAAAAAATAGGAAGTGTCAGAATTGAGCGAAAGCACAGGCGATCCTCGTCTGCGAGGCCCTCTAAGCACTTCCATGACGTTTACGTTCAGTTTCGGGCTCAAACTCCCAACTTGGCTCGGACGATGACCCCAGACCTTGACATGAAATTCCCAGATATCAGAGACTATGAAATTGCCACTCAACGCTAAACCCTAAGAGCAAACCAGCGAGGGTCCCCATTTGCAATGGGGCGATGTGTGAAAAAGGTCACAACATGAACCCCATCTCCAAGAGCTCCTTGATGGCTTTTTCAATCTCATCTTTTTGCTTCTTTGGATAATGGTATGGAGTAGTGATGACCGGCTTTGCACCTTCTTCTAACTCAATCACATGCTCACAACCTCTTTCAGGAGGTCTCCTAGGAGGTAGGTTGCCAAAGATTTTGCTCTTCTTCGAAAGTAAGGCTTGAATATCATGATGATATTGCTTTTTCTCTTCCACTGGATCAGCTGGTAGGATTAAGCATTTTGCTGCCCATTCAACTTGATCGTGATGGATCAGCCTTTCCATTCTCTTCAATGACACTATTTGAGGGCCCTCATTTGACATCCCTCTCAAAACAACATTCCTTCCATTTGACTGAAATTTCAATTCCATAGTTTGCAAATTCAGGGTGATCTCTCCTAGAGATCTCAACCATTGTATTCCCAACACAACATCGGTATCACCAATACCAACAGCATAGAAATCATCTTTTACCTCATAATTTCCCAACTACATGGAAAGGTTGGAAATCTTCCTCGTGCAAGACATAGTGAATCCATCAACTACCATCACCTTGAAGCCTTCAAATTCTTTAGTCTTCAAACCTCTCTTTGCTACTAATCCTTCGTCAATGAAATTGTGAGTTGCTCTAGTATCAATTAGAGCAACAATCCTTTGAGAACCAACCACTCCATGGACCCGAAAGGATTCATTTTTTTGAAAACTTGAAATGTGCTAAAACACTAACATCTCCAACCTCTTTAGGCTTCTCTTCAGGAGCTTCTTCACCATCACTGCTTGTTGATTCGTATTGTTGATCTGACGAATCAGATTCTGATCCATAATTAGAATAACCCTCCATTCGATGTGCTTTTCCTTTTCCGTAACAACGGTGACCCTTTGTCCAAGGCTCACGACAAGTGTAGCAAACACCATCCTTTCTAAGCTGCTCTCAGAGCTCTTCTGACATCTTTGGCGGAAACTTCTTTGGCTGACTTGAAGAATGTTTCTTATACTTTTTATGACTAAAGGATTTTGACTGAAATTTTGGCCTTGGGGCAGCCAACTCCATGCTCCTTGCCTTCTTGATTGCTTCATCTAAGGTTAGTGGATCAAAGGATTTGACCCAACCCTTCAATGGCTCCATTAATCCTTCAAAAAACAAGACCACAAGTCTCCTTTTAGTAATGTTGGGCACCATTACTGACAATCTTTGAAAATCAACCACATAAGATTCAAGAGATCCGTGTTGCTTCAACTGCACCAATTCTCAGAATCTCACCTTAGGATCCTTGGTATTGAATCTCTCGGTCAACTTGTTGGTGAATTCTTCATAGGTGTGGATGAGGTTATGGCCAAGAGTGACCAAACCGTGATACCACCATTCGTGTGCAACTCCTAAGTGCAATGTGGCAAATTTAATTGCATCTTACTCCGGCATTGGTCTTAGAGAAAGATAGTTATCCAATTTTTGCACCCATGACCTAGCCGAACATTTATCACTTCCATCAAAATGTGCCAACGTCACCTTACCCAAAGCTTGTTGGTAGTCAGTTCTGGGAACCATAGGAGGTCGATAGTCATTTCTTCCACCATTTCTCCTACTCCTTTGATTCATGTATTGATCAAAGGTCCAAGCATCTCTCATATCAGGATGTAGAGAAACATACTCCGTATAAGTTTGTCGTGCATCATTTGCAAAAGGTATCGCAACCTCCACTTGTGGTTGTTCTTCCCTTGGAGTGAAAGTAGGGAAAACAGGCCTAGAGGTAGATCATCTAGTGGTTGCAATATGCTGTCCAACAATCCTATCTCTTCTATTGACCTCCGGACTGTTGTTACTATGATTTCCATTAACTCCACCGTTTTCTCCCATTTGGTTGTTTTGGGGCTGACCATTATTTTGTGACGCTTGTTGATCCATTTTTGATAACAACTGTGACATCAAGTCTATCATCCCATCAAACTTCTTTTCCATTCTAGCTTCCTTTTCCTCACAGGCTTGTCTAAGACTCTTCGACATATTTTCCACTGTTTTTTCAGCACCTTCAACTATTTTACCAATATCTCTTAGAGCTTTTGAAAATGTCTCTACCTTTGGAACTGGTGGAAACTGATGCTGAGTTTTGGCCTGACTTCTGGTGAATGGTCTGACTTCTCTTTCGCTCATCTGACAACTAAACACTTCTGGTCATAAGATGGCAGGATCTTGGGGTTTGATACCACTGAAATATGCCAACCAATTTTTTCCCAAGATTTACACAACACAAACCAGCACTACGCCAATTGATTAGCGTTAGCTCCAAAATGATATTCAAATTAAATGCACTCAACACCAGGAATGTTCACCAAGATACTTTCGAAGGCGAGGTGATAGCATATGGCAGAGGAAATTGAACAATAACTGGAAATAAAATTACAACTAAATGTAAATAGGCAATGAACCAGCCATGAGAGATTTCCACACTTCCACTTATTCAGTGGGGGGAAAAGATTACAAAGCAAAACTAATTCACCCGCTGTGGCGGGCATCCACTCAATAGTGGGAATTCACCACTTCTCAGTGGGTGATGAATGAAGGATTAAATTGTTCTTCCTCCACACTGGCGGTAAACCATCCAAGGGTTACAATGTTTGAATTAAGCATAAAGTAAATGCAGAAATGAAGATGACTGGAATAGTACTACTGTTTACAGTCTTACAATGAACAAAATCTGCAAATTACAAAGCGCTAATGCTAGATAATCAAGGCCAATTGATGAAGGATTGTTTCTCACACCCCTAATCTTCTCAATTACAAAAGTACAAGCCAAAATCTGAACTATCATTAATTTGATATAAATTACCAGCAAACTGAAAGCTTATAACAACAAACTAAACACACCAAAATGTTCACCAAATCCTCAAATCTCCTCCAAATGATCTGAAAATGATTGCAACAGCTTCTAAGGAGCATGGCGACCAAGAACCATCTCAAAATTTGCAGCAAAACCTTGAATATTATTTATGCATGCATTTCCAAGCAAGCCCAGCAATGGTACTGCCTTCTTGGAGGGGCGAACTTCAAGATAAAATCCAAATCTTCACCATAAAATCTGAAAATGCACATAATGGGTCGCCTCAAGCATAGGAAGGATATGATCAAACATGCACAATGGAAATAAAATCACACAAAAAGCTGCAAGTGAAGACGTCCTTCAGCCATGACTGAACCAGCAAGCTAAAAACTGAAAATAATATCAAAATTCTTCAACATTGATACTCTATCTGCTAGTTTGGGTGAGAAGCAGCCAAAAAACCAACTAGGTGTTATCTTTCAAACACGAAATTGGACAAATGCTAGGAGGTAAGCATTCCTCGAAGCCAAATTCATGAAGTCATTACGATAGCATAACAATAGCATAAAAATGATGGATACCAAATGCTGGAGCAAACCTTGCTTATATAGAAAACTGGAGGAGACCTGTCAAATTCTCAAATTTCCCTCCAAAAAGGGACGCCCATTCACCTCTCCAATATTTTAAATTTCAAAATATTTAATTCCTTCTAGAATGGCGTCCAACTTCCAGGCATAATTAAGACATCATAAAAATATTAAATATCTCCTTTATGTGGCGTCCCCCTTCATGACCACTTTTTAAACACAACTTAAAGTCATCTCATTAGGCCAAGGGGTCAATATTAAAACATAACATTAATTGCCTTGAATTAAATCATTTCTCCAAATATTGCTCTTAAGACCAAACCAAAGTCACACAACTGCTCCAAATGGAAAAGTAAACTCACTAAAGCACTGCCAATTGGACCACTGCCGAAATTAGAACTTACTAAAAATAGTAAATTCAGAGAAATGTCAAAAACCACCAAGCAAAGGAAACCCTAATTTCATCTCAAAGAGCCTATGGGCCTCTGGAATACGCTGATGAGCTACTGAGCTGATCACTTATGAGAAGGGGACATTACAATCTGGTGATGCATTAAATATTGTTGTGGAAATTAAGTCTCCAATTCTTTCTGTCTGATTGGCTTATGTGTCTTGGTCCTTTAACGAGTCACAATGAATGTCTGATTGGCTTATGTTCTTTGGTGTTTTGAAAGTCATAATGACCATCTGATAGGTTTATGCAAGGATCCAAGATGACCTTTCTTTGTGATCTGCAAAAGAGGGCTTCCTACTACTTTGGAAAATGAAAACAAACAATCTACTCAGTGCTTATTTGTTAAATAATAAAAAGTGATTAATGGTATTATCTGATGTTCCCCTTGCATTTCCTTCTAAGCTTTTTGGGAAATTGTGTCTTAAACATCCTTTCATGTCAACCTACCCCCTATTTGACTTCCAGGTCTAATCTGGTGATTAATGATATTAAATTATTAATTGCTTTGTGCTCTGTAAGGATCCAACAGGACCTTTCTTTGTGATCTGCAAAAGAGGGCTTCCTACTTCTACTGTGGAAAGTGAAAACAAAAAAATCTACACAAAGCTCATTTATTAAAAAGTGATTAATGGTATTATGTGATGTTCCCTTTGCGTTCCCTTCGAGATCAATGAGGAAATTGTTTCTTAAACATCCTTTCATTTCAACTGATCCCCTTTATGACTTGCAGATATGATCTGGTGATGTATTAAATATTGTTGGGGAAACTAAGTCTCCAATTCTTTTTGTCTGATTCACTTATGTGGCTTGGTCTTCTAGCAAGTCAATGAATGTCTGATTGGCTTATGTGGTTTCATATTTTGCAAGTCACAATGACTGTCCGATAGGCTTATGCGGCCTGGCCATCTAGAAAGCCAGAATGGTCATCTGATTGGCTTCTGTTGCTTGACCCTCTAGCAAGTCACAATGACTGTCTGATTTTCTTATGCTGCTTGGTCCTTTAACAAGTGACAATATCCATCTGAGTGGCTTATGCGGCCAGGTCCCCTAGCAAGTCACAATGACCATCTGATTGGCTTCTGCAGCTTAGTCCTCTAGCAAGTCACAATGACCATCTGATTGGATTATGCAGCTTGGACCTCTACCAATTCACAGTGATTGTGCTAAACATGGTTCCTTATGCTACTGCAATTATGTCAAGTAGTAATTATTATTCTTTAATCATGTTGACCTGTTTTTGTTGAGCCATAAATGAAAAGTGTTCATTATTTTCAACTCAGTCCGATGAGCTCAAATGCTTTGTTTCTGTTTAAAACCTAGACCTGTAGAATGATATTAGACTTTGTCCTGGTGAATGTTGTGCACGGGTAGATATAAGAAGCATGAGAAAGCCTATTATAGTAAAAAATTTTAAAAACAAACATTATAAGATGTTGGCTTGATTCAAGCTGGTGGAAATTGGACTAGATTATGTTTGTGTGAGACATTTTACATCACTTATCTTAGTACTCCTTTTAGCTTTTTGTAGACAATTTGGAATGCCAATTTTATCAAACAGTATATATGACGGTGACATTTTCTGTTGGAAGCCCCCACCATTGCACATGATATGGAGCTAGGATGCTTGACTGGCATATAAAGTCAGATCCATAAGATTGCAACTTCTTCCATTAACTGCTACAAATTAAACCAAAAAATAGGTGATCTTAAAATTTGTAGTATTCATGCTTATTAAGGCGCTTGATTAAATAAATTAGAAATTTCAACTAGTAATGATCACTACTTCAAACAAGGTTGCAAAGGTTTTGATGTGCGGACCTGACTAAACAATTTATTAGATGCAAAAAATTATCGTACTTTCTGGGATCCAGAGCGAGTGGAATTATTTTGTTTAATTCAGTCTTCTACAATAGAAAAACATGAAATGGAAATGGAGATGTGTCATTTGGTTGACTGTATCCTTTCATACTGGAGATGGATTTCTTTTATCATCCATTATATCTTATGAAGGGCAATGAGATTTGAGACTTCCTTTATTATGATCTGAATTTCCAGTTGATTAATAGATGTAGTAGTCTCATCATTCAGAAACCAGTCACGCGTTGTGTAATAATGATGCAGTAAAGCATAACATCTTGTCAGTTGTACTCTACAACATAAAATTGCTAAGCCAATTTTGGAAATGGAGTGGATTGTTACTGTAAATGTAGCATTATTTCAGTTCAAAACATCACTGAGTACTCAGGAAACTCGTAAGTTAATTTTGCAGCTGAGGAAATCACCCATTAACTCACCTAGCCAAGTTTTGGAGAGTTCTGCTGAGTTTTTGCCTAGTCACTGAGTCTGAGTCAAAATTGGGTCTGCAGAGATATGCCGACTCGTGAGTTTTTGAACCATGCATTATGTATCCAATGATAATATCATACCATGATTTCTATATGCTCTGGCTACTCAGTTTTGTGTCTTACAGCTTAGGGAATATAATATATTTTAATTCTGGTGTGTAATCAGAGATACTCTACACTCTTCCTGCTTATGGAATATGCTTGAGTACACAAGGATAGTGATATAATGTCCTCTCTTGAGGTACATTTTATTTTTCTTTTTATGTAATATTGTCTCCGTTATTTAGTGAAAAAGAAGAGTATAGAGATTTAATCTACTTAATAAGCTTAAGTACTCTTATTCAAGTTGGAGATGTAGACACCATTGAACTTTTTAGGGCACAGGGATTCGAAAAATTATATTGTTTTCTTTCTAACTGATTTCTAAGGGCATTGAAAGGGCTTAAAGATCAATCTATATTTGCTTTTCTCTTATATTTGCAGGAGACTGCTAATGAAGAGAATCCTACATCTGTTGACCCACTTGATCCTTTAATGGTACTAGCTTCCATGGATTACTTATCAACATATTTACTGGACAAAGAAGGAAACTGGGGATTGATGGATCCAAATACATGGCAAAAGTTTGTTGATTGGCTTTCAACTGAAGGTATTCTGACGACATTGATACAATCTCGTAATCCAGTCACTGGTGTGAGTGCCTCTCTGAACGATTTGAGAGATGGCAGTTCTGGTGATTGCATACAGGCTTCCGAAATCAGAGTTGATGAGTTATTCACAAATGATCATCTTATTCACTAATAAAATAACTCTCAAGTATATTATTTGAATTATACCAAGCACACAGGTTTGGTGTGGATTTTATATTTAGAGAGAGATTATTTGTGTTCAATCTATGGGATCACTATTGAACATGCTGTAATAATGTCAAGGGTAGCTTAAATTTTAACTTCATAGTCAATAGTTTTGTCTAGCATTTTAATATTCTAACTATTTTTGCTATGTTTTTTTTTATGAAACTTATCAAGCATACTATTCATTGTGCTAACCAAGCATAGATTGTAAATGGGCAATCATAAGTTCAATTGTAAAGTACAAGAGACGGGAAGCAATTTATAAAACCACAAGAATCAACTCTAAATAATCTAGGAAAACAAAGTGAAGGATGCCATATTCAGCACCAAAAATTGATGATTGATCCAACAAAATATTATTAGTATCAGTAACAACAGCAGCTGCAACAACTTTTAGATAAATTATTAACAGGTTCAAAGGAAAGACATCCTAAAAAGGAAAAAATCGATTATAAAGGAAAGCCTTAAATCTTGCAGTAAAATTGCTAATATAAATATTTTTTAAGTAAAAAATCATTCTTTAAGAATTGGAGTTTAATGAACAAAGACCATTAAACTAAGTAGAATTGATAGAAAAAAGACCTGATTATAAGTATACCAAAAGGCTTTATGTAGAAAGAAATAAACCATAAGTAAATCGAGAACAAGAAAGCCTGTAGACAACAACCTCCTACGATTCCATAAGAACCTACATACTGGTTATAATATTGTTTTAAACATAGACTACACAAATATTGCATCAGGTCCACATTTAGTTTGCCTCGTAATATCTTTTTCTATTATTTAGGTGTCTACTCACTATGGAGAGTGAAAGAGTGAATACACTAAATATTAAAGTTTATTTTATCATGGAATTTGTTGTCAATTTACATCTCCCATCATTGATATATCACTAGATTTTGGTGGGCTTACTTAGAGCTATTGTCTCACCATTTTGGGTTTAGGTACCTCTAACATGACCGACTTTTTTTTATATATTTATGGCATTATGATCCTTCAATTTGCTCTTTAAATTAACTTTATTTACTCTTCTCCCTCATAGACTTGTTAGCCCTTTTAGATCTAATTGACATAATCAATTATAGACTATTTTAATTTTGGTGGGCTTACTTAGAGCTATTGTCTCACCATTATGGGTTTAGGTACCTCTAACATGACCTATTTTTTTTATATATATTTATGGCATAATGATCCTTCAATTTGCTCTTTAAATTAACTTTATTTACTCTTCTCCCTTATGGACTTGTTAGCACTTTTAGATCTAATTGACATAATCAATTATAGACTATTTTAATTTTCACTTGAACAAAAGATGATCTTGATACCCATGGCTAGAGAATTGGTCCACACAAGCATTTGATATTGAAATTAACCTATTATGTATTGTGAATTGAATTGAATGCAATTGAATATAAGTTACAAAGTACAAATGAATGCTTCTAAAAAAAAAAGTGCAAAACCTAAATGAGGATTTGATTAGATTGTGACAAGCGTCCTTATCTTATGCAATGAGACAACTTGATCTATAAATAACCCAATCTAATAATAAAAACACTACTAAGTATAATTTAAGTAATTAAGTAAAAGGGGTCTAATAATTAATCAATGATTAGTTAATTATTAGGTGATTACCTATTTACTCCAACACCCCCCTTTAAGATCAACTTAGGGAGAAACTATAAACCTGATGAAGAATGCAATGATGGATGCATGGATGGGTCCCAGCTACAAGGCCTGGTGAAGTACCTATTTACAAACAAATGAAATATCTCATAACCAGAAAAAATGAGAATATCACATGGGAAAAAAATCTTCTCCAAAAGAGAGAAAATGAAATAACTGCACTAGTGAGAGAAGGACAGAAGGACTTAATGTGACCCCCCAAGGATTGTTTTTGTTACACAAGTACAATAGATGTCCCCCCAATAGGAGAGAGTAAATGAGAATATGAATCCCCCCATAAAGAAAGAGTTCATGTGCCAATGATGAATGTTTGAAGACAAAACATGATCACTGCCTAGAAACAACATTTCTCCCCTTAGGAAGAAATAGATCCATTGGTGATTGGAGAAGCCATTCTCAAAAGATGGAAGAATCAAGAATCCAAATTCAAATGATTTATGCCCTTGAAAACAACTCAAATGTCCACATGTCGGAAAGAGATGATGTCAATCCAAGATCTTGTGAAGATTGATGTAGAACAAGTTGCAAAGGCGATGAAGATGATGGGCCAATGACAATGATGTGGCTATCAACAAAGAGGAGATGAATGTCCTCAAAGTAATATGAGACTACACAAACAAGGATGATATGTCTACATGATATGAATCCCAAGTAGCTATGTCTAGAAGAAGATGAATGTCCTGTTGCGTTGAACCAATAGGGGCCAAGGATGTGGCAATGCCAAGCTGATTAGAAACAATAAAAGATGGAGATTGAGTCTCGATCTAAAGAGTGGGAACATGAAGACAAGTCTCTAAACCATTGGAACATGCAAGATTTATGATATACTCAAGCTCCTCTAAACTATCATCATTAAAGGGTATACAATTTGCATTTGCAAGAGGAATGAGACAATTTGTAGCAAGATCCTTTAGGAATGGAGAGATATGATAGTCTCCATGGATCTCCCAAAGTTTAGTCTAAAGTGTGTGGGGACAATCAATGTTTTGATACAACACACATAATGTCAAGATCAACACTAGAAAAAATCACTCCTACAACATATCATTGATAATACCCCATGCTAATCTACTCCTTGGTGTGTCTAGTGTAGGTATGAGTCCATACAGATAAGGAAAAAGATCAAGCTACTTGAGATGTGTCAAGATGTTGTTTTTCCAAGACTCAATTATCTTTTTCCAAGATGACCATAAAAGGATAAACATAAAAACCCATGATACTTTCTCAAATGAAATAATTAGAGTATGATAACCTAAGTGTATGTAAAGTAGATCAAATGAAGTCATCTCATGCAAATAGATCTTTTTCAGGTGCTAAGATGTCCATGTTATTAAGTAGAACATGAAATCACAAAAAAATGAATAAAATGTACCTGGGACAATTCTAGAAAAAGTGCATGTACGAATTTAAATAGTTTTGAAATACCTTTCTAAGATCACAAGAATCACGAAAAATTAGAGATACTGGTGAAATTTATGAGCTCGGAAGTAGAAAATGATGATTTGATGTTGACTAAGAATAAAATATACCAACAACAAAATCTAATGACGAGACTTGCACCATTGTAAAGCATGTGAAACCAACTTTCTGGCGATATCTCATTTGCCCAATTTCGAAAACGAATGCCCAAGTTATGCCAAAAAGAAAAGAATGGCTCCTTTAGGGAAAATGGGGGCTAGGAGGGGGTTGAGTGGCTATTTGTACAACTCACGTCAATGAATATTCCTAGAATATTCTATTTGTTAGAAAAAAAACGTAGTCATTGGTATATTCCTTTGCTCAACAAAATATTCTCATTTTGATGGAATATTCTATCATTTGAAAAAAGCATTGGTTTATATTGTTTCTACCGGGGAATTATTTCTTGTCACTAGAATTTCGTTAGTCCTCGCTGGAAAAGTTGTGATTGGTTATAAAGGAGGCTTCGATGTTGATTTTTAGGCCTCCACTGGTGAGTAAAGTTGTCACTAGGTAGTAGTGAAAGGGTCACCAGCAAAAACTTGCCAGATGACCAACTCAAATGGTTGTGACAGTGTACACGCGTACCCTACGCAGCAAAAAAACTGCCTTGTGTTTTTTTTGTTGAATTTTTTAAACTCAATTTATTTTTTAAAACCTAGATATTTTTGAAACCCAAAATTACTAGGACGTAGGTAGATGAAATGGTGGCCTAGGAACTATACAATTGTATGTATATCCATTCAAAAATCTCAAGCCCCTATTTTTTTTTTTGCAACTACTCCAAATTTGACAAAACGATAGACAATCTTAGGGTTTTTGGTTGTTTTGGAAAACAATGGTGCCTGTTGCGCTTTAGGATGAGCCAATTTTTCCCTCAAGTTTGAATCTTTCAGAATTCAGACAAGAAGTCACAAATCCGGTGCTCTGATACCATGTTGGAGTTGATAGTGAAATCCATAGCTCCCAAAAATCACCTACAATCAAAATACCTATCACATTTGAAGAGAAAAAATAATGATTATGTTCATGCAACCTTGAGAAGAGAATTAATCCACATAAGCATCTAATATTGAGATTAATTTGTATTGTATTGTGAATTGAATTGAATAGAATAGTTACAAAGTACAAATGAATGCTTATAAAAGCAAAAGTGAAAAACCTAGATGAAAATTTGATTAGATTGTGACAACTGTCCTTATCTTATGCAATAAGACAAATTGACCTATAAATAACCCAATCTAATAATAAAAAGCACTCCTAAGTTTAGCTTAAGTAATTAAGAAAAAGGGTCTGATAATTAATCAATGATTAATTAATTATTAGGTGATTATCTATTTATTCTAACAAACTTAGAGTTCAGGATTTGCTACATTTCAAGATCAACTTTAGGAATAAGGACCTACTTGTATTGCTAAGGTGCCTTTTCCTTTCCAAAATTTTAATCAAAGTTGTTGAATTGTGCAACATGGAAACTTTATTCAAGAGGAAGATGATTATGCTAACAAGTTCCCTAAATGTAAGCACATCTTTTCCCTCCACTTTTCATGTGTTTCTTAGATTGGTGAATATATTACATTATTTTCATTTTTTCATAAATTACGAAGATATAAAAATAAACAAGGATAATAACATAAAGATTCATATGTAATAATATATGGAACTTTTTATCTTGTTTCTCTTCTTTCTCGTCCAATTAAGCAGAAATGAAGTGCACTCTTTTTCACTTGATGTGCTAATGGTGGATTGTGGTTGCTTAGTAAACAAACAACATGATGTTTGGATTAGGATGATAGATTAAGAAAATGACATGATGATAGTGTAGAGGTAGGTGATCAAATGAACAACATAATGATAGCATAAGAGTGGATGCCCAAATGAAATGAGATGCCTTCAATTTATAGATTTTCTATGAGGAAAATCAATGGCCAAGATGCAATGTCTAATGGATGGCTAGGATTTGAAGGAGATGAAGGAGTCAGTACCAAGTTAAAGACCTCTCTGATACGAACCCAAAGCAACTTGAATCATCCTAAAAGGAGTTCATACACTCAAGATATGCTCGGTCAAAACAGGGATACTAGATGCAGGATGCTAGGTCAAAAAACTAATCGTTTCAAAATTGGTCGAGGATGGCATCAAATTGAAGGGTTCGACGAGACAATTCCAACACCGCTCATTTCGTGTCAAATGGAGCTTGTACACAGAAGATATGGCCAATCAAAGTTGAAGATTGACCATGCTAACTTGGTAGTACAATGATGACATCATCATATTGACGAGGCAGGCAGACCGTACAATACAGACCATGACATGGAAACTTCTTGCGTGGACACATGATAGTATGGATGGACATGGAAAGTGATGTGGCAACACAGTTGGCAGGTACAGTTGGTAGGTGATGTGGCTCTAGCGTTGTCTTGGCCCAATTAGGAACTGACACATGTCAGTTGGTGAATGAATCATAGAGTGCCACATGGCACCTCCTTATCTCCTCCGGTAGGATAGTCTGTTAAAATTTTGGTTGGGGGAATCAAACCCCAAACCTTTCATTTGCAAGATTTCCTTACTGTCAATACGCCACACGATTTCCTCTAGCCATACATAATCATCGGTTTTATTTAAAGAACATAAAATCCAATTTGGAGGGGCAGCAGTTTGAATCGCCGACCCCCCCACTCCCAATAGGCGCTTTAATGCTTGCTCGACGAGTATATCAAAGGAGTTGGTTATATATTAAGAATAAAAGCTGATTGTTATTTTAAAATAGAGGGTCAACAGTTCGAGCCGTCGATCCCTCATATACCACTCACCCAAAATTACCAACATGCCACACAATATGTGCGTAATATAGCATCTTCAAATCGGTTTTACTATATCTTCAAGCCCGAAAGATGTAAAATAATGAAGATAAAGGCTTGAATTAAGGAAAGCCTTAGGTTCTAGATTTTAATTTCAAAGTTTAGGAGATATAAGTTTATTCAGGAGATTTTTTGGTTAACCCTTTTATGGCGTATTAAATTGTATTTAAAGGGGGGGAATTTTAGCCTTTGAAGGCATTAGAGAAATTTGGGAATGAAGAGGAAGTGGAATCTCTCTGTGCAGATAGACCTAGGAGGGGCTTAGAGCCAAGTATTTGGACTTGAAGGGGAGAAATTTTCTTGATTTTCCTCATCATTAGAGGAGACTTTATAAAGACCCTTGGAGCAAAATTGAAGGATCGGTCACTCCGGTCGAGAGGGACCCAGAGACGTAGCCAATTGGCGAACTCCATAATCAATTCATGTCTTTGTCTTCTCTTTTATGTTCTCATATTTCTATCATGCTAATCATTTTAATGTCTTTTTAAAAAGCATTTAAAATTAAACTTAAGACATTCAATTTATCATTTTCATTAAATTAACATTCACTAAGCAATTGTCATAGATCCTAACAAATCAAGTTGGTATTAGAGATATGTTTGACTAAGTTTTGCATAAGTGGATGTTAACACGATCTAGGAGCCGGTGAGGTGAAGGCACACTTGTAGAGATTAATCTTGAGATCAGTAAACGAAGAAATTTTCCATCATCAAAGATGGAAGAAAAAAAAGTTGGAAAGAGTTCCGAGCTCGATGAGAAGAGTTTTCAATGAGCTTTTCTTGACATGAAGGCTATGGTGGAAGAGCTTTATTAGGAAAAGCAAGAATGGAAGAAGCTGAAAAAGGAGGATCGCCGAAGCGAGAAAAGCATGAGGATGATGAAGATCGAAAGGACAAAGGGAAAAGACAAGAAGGTGATGAAGAACCTCCAAAAAATCCTCCATCTCCTTCTTCTTCTAATTCTACTTCTTTTGTTAATCCTTTCAAAAGTGCACAGAAGCCTATAATAAAATTGGATGTAAAATTTGAACTATCTAAATATTGTGGAGAGTTAAATGCTAAGAAATTAGATGATCAAGTTCAACAAGTAGAAGTATATTGTAGGATTCAAGGCTTTTTAGATGATACTTCTAAAATTCAATTAGCTACTCTTTGGTTGGGAGGAACTGCTCTCACTTGGTGGGAGAGTAAAACTTAGCCAAAAAATGCTTGACATAGTAGTGTCAATTTAACTTGGATGGAATTTAAAGTTTCCCTTAAGAAATAGTTTTATCCCTTAGGCCATATACAACTGTTAACTATGAACTGGAAAACTTTTAGGCAGGGTTTCTGTTCAGGCATTGTACAATGTTCCACAAGGACACACTCAAGTATATAGGTAATCAGATCTCACACATTTGGAGTCAAGAGGTAAGGAAAAAACTAACAAGAAGAAGTGAAGATAAATCCAAAGGCAAAGAAAAGGGGAAAAAGACATGAAGGAGGGTGATAATCCCACATCTCCATTGAAATGAGGGGCATGATTACTCAAAGTGTTGGAAGCTGCATCCGGAACTAAGGCTAAAGAAATATGGAGGAAACAAAGGAAAACAAAAGATTGCTTACGTAGTACAACAGTATCTTGGATATGACTCCAGGGATGAGACAAAGATTGTTGCTGCTGGGATTGAAGGTAAAGGAAAAGGTATATCTCTTTTTTTTTATACAAGTTTTTCAAATGCAAGTGCAAGTGCAAGTAAAGAATCTTCTCCACCTAAGATTGATAAGAATCAAAATGAATTATTTCACATTTAGGTTGTAAGAAAGCATACTAAGGTTGATACTTTGTTTGATACAGGATCTCAAGTAAATCTAATATCCAAAGAAATTTTTAAGAAACTTAACTTGGCTACAACACCTCATTCAAAGCCATATCCACTTGGATGGGTTTGCAATGATGCACAGTTACAAGTAACGAAGCAGTGTAAGTTAAGATTTTCCATCACTGCAAACTTTATAGATGAGGTAGAGGTTGATGTGGTTCATTTAGATATTTGTGGTCTTGTACTAGGGAGTCCCTATCTTTATGAACGAAAGGCAATCTTTTATAGGGGGGAAACCAAATATCACCTTTTTAAGGATGGTAAAGAATTCATTATACAGGCACATAAGATTAAGACTAATCTAACATTGGTGAATACTGGTCAAACGAAGAGGTTAGTCAACGCTAGTAAGAAATTTGTATTGATGATTGTAAAAGCCAAAGAAGATGATAAATTTGAGGCATTCAAAGGGTGTGATCCAAAGTATAAAGCTAAATTAGTCAAAGTAGTTTCCGCCTATGATGACTATTTGGAGCCAAAGGGAAGAGGTTAGTCAATGCTAGTAAGAAATTTGTATTGATGATTGTAAAAGCCAAAGAAGATGATAAATTTGAGGCATTCAAAGGGTGTGATCCAAAGTATAAAGCTAAATTAGTCAAAGTAGTTTCTGCCTATAATGACTTATTTTAGGAGCCAAAGGGATTGCCACCAAAGAGAGAGACACAACACATGTGACACCCAATTAAAACAGGATGTGCCTCTTCCAAACATCGGCATGTACCGTCTATCAGTTATGCAAAATTAGGAAATCAAGAAGCAGGCTCAGGATTTGGTTGAGAAAGGAGTTATTCATCCAAGTACCTCTCCTTATGGTTCTCCAATTGTGTTGGTGCTAAAGAACGATGGGTCATGGAGAATGTGCATCGACTACAGAGCCTTGAATATGAAACAGTAAAGAATAGGTATCCTCTTCCCCAAATAGATAATTTACTTGATCAATTGAAACATGCAGTTTATTTCACTAAGTTAGACTTGCATAGTGGATATCACCAGATAAGAATTGTAGATAATGATATATGGAAAATTGCATTCAAGACAAAACAGGGACTTTATGAGTGGTTGGTCATGCCCTTTGGGCTTTTTAATGCACCAACTACCTTTATGAGAGTCATGAATGATGTCTTTTGTCCATTCATAGATGATTTTGTCATAGTTTATTTGGATGATATACTTGTATTTAGTCAAACTTGGGAAGAGCATGTAGAACATGTAAAAAAAGTATTGGATGTGTTGAGAAAAGAAAAATTGTATGTAAAGATGTCTAAATGTGAATTTTCAAAGACATCATTAGTGTACTTAGGCTATATTGTAGGAGGAGGTCACTTGAAAGTGGATCTTGCCAAGGTCGAAGTCAGTGTAAATTGGCCTAAGCCAAGTATAGTTACAAAAGTCGGAAGTTTTCTAGGTGCAGTACAGTATTGGAGAAATTTCATAGCTAACTTCTCCTACATAGCATCTCCATTGCACACACTCACAAGTGTGAAGAAGAATTTCCAGTGGGGAGTTCCACAGAAAAAAGGCCTTCGATAATTTAAAGGAAAAGCTCAACATTGCACCAGTTTTGGCTCTACCAAATCTACAAAAACCATTCGAAATTGAGATAGATGCTAGTGGGTTTTCCATGGGAGTAGTACTCATGCAAGGAGGTAAACCTATCTGCTTTCACTCTGAAAATTTCACGACTGTGGTAAGTAACTATCCCACATATGATAAAGAAATGTATGTATTAGTTCAAAGTGTCAAGAAGTGGAAACATTATCTAATGGGTAAAGAAACAATAATACACACAGATCATCAACCACTTCAATATTTGCACTCACAATCTAAATTGCAACAAAGTAGACACTTTAGGTGGATGGGGTTTCTACAACAGTTTCATTTGGTTATAAAATATAAGAAACGAGTTTAGAACAAAGTAGCAAATATGTTATCTAGGCCTTCTATTGCAAATGTTGCAATTATTCTTAAAAGCAGTTCAATGGCACATGAAAGTTATCAAGAACAATATGCTAACAACAAAGAATTTAAGGATATTTATGCAACATTAATTCAAGGAAAACATGTAGAAGAGAAAGACTACTATGTGCAAGACAAGTTATTGTATCACTTAGGAAAGTTATGTTTTCCACAAGATGAACAAGCACAAGAAATTAGAGAAGCACACACGTCATTGATTGTTGGACACTTTGAGGTAAGCAAAACAATGTCACAACTACATAAATATTATTGGCCTCACATGCAATAAACTATATCCAAGTACATTAAAGGATGTGCAATGTGTGCAACAAGCAAGCCTAGCAATAGGAAATTAGGGTTGTACACACCTCTTCCTGTACCATCTTGTCCATGGGAGAGTGTCTCAATGGATTTTGTTGGGGGATTACCAATGTATAGGAAAGGGAATGATTATCTGTTTGTGGTAGTGGATATGTTTAGTAAAATGTGCATTCTAATGCCTTGTAAAAAATAGGTCACAACTGAACTGACAACACATTTGTACTTTCAATTTGTATGGGTTCATTTTGGGCTTCCTACTTCTATTGTATCGGATCGAGATTCTCGATTCTTGGGGGAATTTTGGTCAGCATTGTGGGAACTCATGGACACAAGACTGAAGAAATGTACAACTTTCCATCTGCAGACTAATGGACAGATAGAGGTAGTCAACAGGACAGTTGTGCATATTCTCAGAGGTTACAGTAGTAAACATCCTAAGTTGTGGGATGAGAGTCTACACTATGTGCAATATGTTTACAACCATGCAACACACTCTTCTACTCAAATATCTCCTTTTGAGACTTGTTTCGGTTATCTGCCAAGGACATATAGATTTATTTATTTATTTTTATATTAAATATAGAGATCAAAACATACGAGCAATGGGTAGTAATTTCATGTGATTAAATCCAGCCCTCGAACCAGTACAAAAGTGGAGCCCCCAGGTCTAATGGACCATCCCACAAAATAGCAGCAAAAGCTCCCCCTCCTAATCTACCCCATACAAAAGATCATCAAGGATCATCTTCAAAAGAATAGTAGTCCAGAATAGGCCTGCAGCAAAAATCAGATATACAATATAGAATAAAATCAGAGAATATCAGTCAAGACTGGACAGCATAAATTAACATCATGTCAAAAAGGATATAAAGAAGTTTGCTGAATATGTCAATTGGATCCATGGAGCACCATTGCTGTCTTGTCTGAACGCCTGAGAGGCCCTTAAACTTCAGCCATAATAACTCAACCATCAGCTTCATGGTTAAGAGATGATAACTTGAGAATGGTGGACTTGACAGTGCACGCAACACTATCTACACTTCTTCCCTGGAATCCAGTGGGCCCTGCAACCACCAGAGGCCATCGTATCCCTGCTGAACAGAGCAAACAATGTCATTGGGAACCATCTGAGCCTGTGCTGCATTGATCTCTTCAACTGAAAAGCCAGGAACACTATTCTTCTGCTGCTCCACCAGAACACTAACCAAATTTTTACCCTTATACAGACTATGATTAGCTATCTGATCATCTTTGATTTCATCTCTGAATACCTGCAAGGCACTCAAAAAAACCTCAGGACCCAGGTAGCCATCCTGCCACACATGACCAGATCTGGCATCCATTATCTTAACAGAAGGATCCCTGCACACCAAGTATTTCTGGAACTTATCCTTTGACAGCTCCATAGTAGTGAACACCTGCATAGCAATATTATAGAATATGAGTCCCTTGTAGGACTCAGAAAGCAACCTTCTTCTACCTTGAAATCGGTCCTCATTCCGGGACTTCCAAATTGCCCATAAAATCTCAGTAGAAAGGATATGCCAGAATAAAGCACCAGTTTTACTTAACTTGCAATTTTGTAAACAGAGCAAATTCATAGAGCTTAGACCTTCATTACATCCCCAGATATTATGAGAAAAGCAAAACATATTCCAGATTTCTTTGGAAAAAATGCAGTCAAAGAAGATATGAGACAGGGTTTCAGGTTTCCTGCACAAAGAGCACATCTCAAGACCATCTGGGCTAGCTTTATAGGGGAGCTTTTGCAGAAGCAGAAGCCATCTGAAGCAGGCCTTTTTGGCCTCAAGTTCCTTTGCCAATTTTGCAAAAATATTCTATGCCAATGATCCTTACTCAAGTCCATTTGCCAAACTTTATTCATATGTTCAGTAATATCAACCTGCTCAGTAAGCATAGAATAAATATCCTTAGCTTTAACATTCATAATTTTATTACCATTATGCCACACAAAGTCTATATAATGGAGAGGTTCATTTATAACTTTAACCGGGAACTTGAGATGTCCGCAGGCCTCTCTCAACATCATGAAAGTTCTCCAGTTGCTTTGAGGAATGTTGAACTCAGAGCTAAGGGTAGTCCAATCCTTCAAATTACCATTAATTAAGATATCCTTAAAGCAAAGGATACCTTTAAGCGCCCAGCCTTTAGCAGAGCACCCCTGTATAAGGGCCAAGGGCTTCCCTTTATGTTTGAGGTTCCACCAGATAGATCTGTTGGCAAAAATTATCCTATTATCCCCCTTGGTGAATTGACAGTTGGAAAGGAGTTTCTTAACAATTTCCCAAGCCTTCCACAAAGTTTTAAAAACATTAGACCTTGCAGGTGACATAGGCATTTCACAGCAAAGAATATCACTGAAGGGGAGAAATTTCCAGAATTTAGCATACTTAGGCACCGCATTAGCAATATTATGTCTCACTAGCACCTTCCATGGCTCCTCCCCATCCAAAGCCCCAACCACCCACTTAGAGGCCAAAGCAATACCTTGGATCCTCAGATCCTTAAGCCCCAACCCTCCTCTCATTCTGGAGATAGTACACCATTCCCATTTGATAGAATGCTTCTTCTTCCTCCCCTTACCATTAGACCATAAAAATCCTCTAATCCTCTTCTGAATAGCATTGATTTGATAAGAACAAAAATACCAAACAGAGGCAAAGTAAATGTTATAAGAAGACAAGATTTTCTGACAGATCTGAAACCTTCCAGCAAAGGAGAGGTAGTTCTTATTCCATTTGACTAATTTACTCTCAATCTTATCTCTAATCCAACACCACATATCTTTCAAATTAGGCTCGATAGCAAATGGGATACCAAGGTATCTCACCAATCTATGAGGACCACCCCATTGGATACCATATCTGCACACCCAATCAGGAGGCCTGTCCTTCCACCCAAGAAGGTAAGATTTAGTAGGGGCAATTTTGGCCCCTGAAGCGGAGCAAAAAATATCAAGCTTCTTCATAAGAGTTGCAAAGTTATCCTCATCAATCTGTACAAAAATAGCCGTGTCATCAACAAACTGCAGATTGAGAAGTTCATTGGAGTCTGGTAACCTAATACCTCTTACACCAGGGGCCAAAGATCTATCCCTCAAAATATAATGAAGGGCATCAAAAGCAATGACAAATAGTGTTGGAGCGAGGGGGCATCCTTGCCTTATTGACCTCCCCAAAACAATTTCCTGAGAGAGAATTCCATTAACATCCACTTGAGCAGAAGCATCTTGGAATAGAGTCTTAACCATAGAACAAAACACACCTGGAAAACCAAATGCATCAAGGACCAAAAAGACAAAGTCACATTCAATTCTGTCATAGGCTTTCTCAAAGTCAAGTAGGAACATAGCAGCATCCTGCCTAGAATTCCTAGCCCAATTCATGGCTTCCCAACTTGTCACTAGATTTTCTAAGATGTACCTCCCCTTAATGAAGCCAATTTGAGTTGAATTAATGATGGTAGGTAGAATACTTGCCACCCTATCAGCCAAAACTTTTGCCAAAATTTTATATGAGACATTCAAGAGAGTAATGGGTCTCCAATTCTTAACAAGGGTTATGTCTCCCTCTTTAGGAATCAACTTGATAATTCCTCTGTTAATGTTTTTACTGAGGGACCCTCTTTCAAAGGCATCCTTATAGACCATGTAAAGATCATCACAAGCCCAATCAATGAAAGATTTGTAAAATTTTGTAGATAAGCCATCAGGTCCTGAAGATTTATCATTTTTTAGGGAGAGAATAGATCTCCTTATCTCCTCCTTAGAAATTTATTTGCTCAATTCAAGGGCTGCCTCATTACCAATCTGACTAGGCAATATCCCTTTAATATAGTCCCTAGCACGAGAGCAAGATTCATTACCCCCTTCAGACTTGAAAAGATTCTGGTAGAAGAGGAAAAACTGCTCTCTTATTTCATCTTGGTTCACAAGGATGCTACCATCTGCATTAATTTGATCAATTGATTCTCTAGCCTGCTTCTCCTTCAAGTATCTGAAGAAAAATTTTGAACCCTTATCACCATTCTCCAACCAATTCATCTTGGCTCTAACTTTTAGACCCTTGACCTTGAAAGTTTGAAACCTCTTGAGATTATCTTGGGCCACAATGAGCTTATCCACCCGAGAACTATCATTAGGGAAATTTTGCACTTCCAGTTATGCCTCGTAAAGAGTGTCCTGTAGACATTTCTCCTGCCTCCTTCTATCCTTTGCCTTTTTCCTTCCAATGGTCTGGAAAAGAATCCTCTAGCCTTGCACATTCAACTCCCAGCTCTCTATGGGAGGAAGGGATCTATGTAGCCATTTATTAATGGCTCTAAGAGAGGTTATGGAACATTTACAGTCATCATCCTTAAGAAGGCTAGAATTAAGAGAAAATCCAACTCTGGGATCAACTTTAGAGGCAACACCATTTTTAAACACAAAATTTTCTCTTATTGGGTGGTGATCAGAGAGTGAGAACGGAGTAACCTCCACTTTACAACCATCCTTAAGGAGGGTAGTAGAAAAGAAAGCTTTGTTTATATAAAATCTATCCAGTCTACAGAGCACCCTCCTCCCACTTTTTTGGAAATTGGACCAAGTAAACCATATGTATTTGCAATCCTTTTTTGACCTTCAATGGGATCCTCAAGATTTAATTTACACTTAAGTCTAGACCAATGAAATTTCTCATATTCTTTCCACACATGGCCAACACCTCCACATTTGTCTTCCTCCCTTTCCACAAAATTAAAATCACCCCCAAGAATCCAAGGGATATCCTGGAGATTAAACAACCACTTCCACAGCACAACCCTATCTCTGTAGTCATTAGGAGCATAGATCAAGCAGATACCAAAACATTCTTCCTTCTTTTTTACAATAGCCCAAACTGCCCTGTTGCAGGGAGAAACACCAGAGTGGATCACATACTGACTCCAATTGTTAGCCATCATAATGACAGCCCCACCCTTTCCCTGTTCATGGTTGGTCACAAACTGAGAAGCATCCTTCCAAATTACCTTCAGGCTGGTTTCTAGGGCAAAACCAACAGATTTGACTTCTTGGAGAAGTAAAAAATCTATTCTCTTTTTCTGGGTAACCAACCTCCTGACAAGGTGTTTTCTATCAGGGGACTCAAGGCCCCTTACATTCCAAGATAGACAGTTAAGTTCCATCCTTATGCTCAGTGGAGGAAGTACCCTTATCAGTCCTAAAGTTATCGAAGCACTTAGGCAGTTTATTCTCTGCCTCAATTCTCTTAGCATTAGGTGGAAGGAACACTCCACTAAGCTTCTTTCTTTTGTCCTTTAAAAGGGGATTACCATCATTAACATTCTGCAGATTGGTGCCATCCAGACATTTCTTCTTCCTATACCTTCTGGTTTTTTTAACAAGCACCTCAATGGGCACCCCCTCCCCATCAGTGGTTTCCCTAGTAGAGAGAATCCCTAGGTCATCTGCAGAGTCTATGCCAGATTGAGAAGAAAAACCATCCGTACTGGCCAATCCATCAAGGAGGCTAGTAGAAACAAATGCCAAATTAGACCGAATCTCATTCTCCTTATCAAATTCAGAGTTCAAGTTCAGATTGCTAGAGTCAAGAGATGATTTTGAAACAATCCCATCTCCCTTAGGGTGGATATCCACCTCCAGGTTGATTTCCTTGTTAGGGCATAAAGATGCAGCAATACTAGCAGCACCCAAATTAGTGCTCAAATCCCCATCATTCTTATGCTCCTTTATTAACTGTGAATCTTTTGTTAATTCACAAAGTTTTATATCTCTAAAAAAATTGTCTTTAGAAGAATAAATCTCATTTACTATGACAGTATCATTAACCCCCGGTTTCCTTATTTGTCTTATTTTCTGAAGGGCCAGTTGTTGTGCATTGAGCTTACCATGGAGAACAACTTTATTCGACTCATTTGAACAAAGATGTGGAAAACAATTCATGTCCAAAGACATATCCCCCACCTCATCTCCCTTATTATTCACAACATTTTCCAACTCCTGATATATAGGGTTCAAAGTATCTGCATTATTGCTTTCAACCTTATTGATAGAGGTGGCCAAATCCTTCTGATATTCAGTTCCTGGGGGAGAACAACCTTCCTTTGCTTCCCCCGAAAGGTTACGATCACCACCACATTCTGGCGGAACCTGCATACTGTTCTTATTATCTCTATACTCTTTCTTTTTATTAATCTTGCTTTTAATCATCAGACAATTCCTTCTAATATGTCCTTCTCTGTGGCAGAGATAACAAGCATTGAGGCCTCCTAGAGTTTCCACCATACAGTTAATGGTGCCAAATTTTAGTTTAATTTCCAGGATCTGTGGAATATCCAGACCCAGGTTTATGGATACCAAAACCCTCGCATCTGAGTGAGGAAGAGGTGATTTGGTCTCGTCCGATCTTAACACCTTGCCATAGGGCTCAAGCAAGAGAGGAACAAATTTCCAAAGCCGCGGGGGAACATTCTTGACAACTAACCACCGGGGAGAGGACAAGGCCAAAACCTCCTCATTCAGAGCCTCTGGACACTAGGCCAGGGCTTGAAAAGTAGTCTTCCCAACCGTCCAAAATTCCCTACTAACTATTTCCTACTGGAATTTAGGGTTGTTAAAGAAAACTACGAATAATCCTTTTTGCACCATTCTAAAATAATAAAAATGCAACCCTAATTTCTTTTCCCACACATTTTTGAACCACTCCTCCATATATTTCCTAGTCGGGACCCTATCCGGGTCAACGGCCGCAAATAATATAGCAGTCTTAGAGAGCCTCACATCTTCCTCAGTAATAGCTTTATCCAATTTTGTATTCAGAACCAGGACAAATTTCAAAGGAGGAGAAAATGGTTGCTTACCTTGTTTCTCCTCACCATCCTCTGCCAGCGGAGCAGACCAGTCAGCAATGAATTTTGCACCCTGCAGCAAACACTCCCGCTCGCCCGCTACAATATCTCTGAAGGACTTAGAGGGACCGCCAGAAGCTGCACCGAAGAGGGAATCCACCGGGGGAACCATATTCCCATTCATTGTGGTCATAAAACCCGGACGCGATCACCCACATACCTCGACACTACTGGAGAGAAAACTCGACGGGAGGAGCCTGTGGCCACCACCAAGCCGGAACTAAGGAAACACCCGCTCACCCATAGCAAAGAGATGGTTCAGAAACGTGGAGGAGGATCGAGCCTCCTCCACAGGTGCCTGAGGACACCCACAGAGTAGAATCCCACGTGTGCAGACAG
>VDFB02032152.1:0-20519 GCA_007258455.2 Sequoia sempervirens
CCACTAGGAATGCTTGCTTGTAATACTCACAAACCCCCTAAAACAATCCACATGGTCTAGCATGAAATATTATCCTAAAATTATAGATGCACTCATATTTCCCATGTGTACTTAAACAAATTATCTGTATCAATTGCAAAAGTTTGGGGACCTAAAATTTAATACCTATATGAAATTTATGTCCATAAATCATTTTCCCCAACCAATGTCTATTTTGTTGCATTTCCTTGCATTTCACATTCATACTCATGCATTTCCAAGCTATACAAGGTGGAGGTCAAGGGAAACAAAGACCATGCTTTGTTTACAAAATTCCTTCAAAAATGTTAAGATTATTTTTACATGGAATTCTCTATCATTGTGTCACTTAAACCTATAAGTAATTAGACACATTTTCACTTCTATCTATACTATCTGATATTGTAATTTTTGTATACCATAGGGATACTTCTTTGCATATGTGCTATCATTTTTCTTGTAATCTAGAATGAAAGGTATCACATTTAACTTATAAGTATAGGGTAAATTATGGCGTAGTTTAATGAAATTCCTTAGATCAAATAAAACAAGGAATTGGGTTGTGTAATAAATAAATAAAATGATACAATATTACTTGAAAATGTTTCTAATAATAAAGAATAAATGGGCGGGTGCAAAAAGATGAGGGACCAAAAAGTGGCCAACCATCTTTTTTTTCTTTAAATTCATAACACGAGCATGTTATAACAAACTCACATTATAACATGGGTGAGTTATATCTTGTTATAACAAAAAAAGTAACTTTTCATCATTCTCATTTATGTGTTTTCCTACAAACTTGTGGCCTTCAAACCCTTAAGAATGTGCTCACATTATTGGAGAGCAATTTTTTCATCGAATCATTGTTGAATCTTCTCCAAAATGCTGACAAGACGTCGGGGAGGTAAAAAGAGTAAGTTTTTATTTTTTTGTGTGAATTTGTTTCAAAAATAGGTAGATTTAATAAGTTTTTTATGTAAATTTATTTAATTTATAAGAAATGATAATCAACCTCCTAATCCTCAAAATTCTGCTTCATCTCAACTTGAAATACCTACTAAAGAACAACCCCAATTACAAACACCTCCAACAATTCCTTAATATGCTCCAGGAACTCAAGAAAATATAATGGGGAAAATTGAAAAAAAAAATTGACAATAGAATTGCAAGGTTGAAAGATCATGTAAGGTCAACCTCACATAGAGCAATGCTTGCTCAATCACTTGAATCAATGTTATCAAACGTAGATTCAATTAGCAATCAAATAACTAGTTAGGCAGATAAGAGAAGAGAGTATAGACAATTTTATGCTGATAAATTATCTTATAAACAAGTGAAAGATGAGAAAATTACAAAATTTGACTTGTGATCCCTATTCACAAACCCTAAAACAAATCAACCTTTACACCTTTCAAGAAAGAGGTGCCTCAATATATTTTGGTAGAGGTGGTGGATGGTTTTTGACCATCCAACATGCAACAACAATGAGGTGCCACAATATTTTTTGAGGAAGTTGTACTGCGAGTTTATCTTTAATTAAATCCCAAACTATTTTGATATCCAGAAGTTTTAGGGTAGAGGTGGAGGCTTCACATAGGATAGAGTGAGGGCACGTCTTGACCCACAATGGCTAATGAGATGAGCACTCACTAGACCAGTATACAAGCATGTGGCTATCCCTTTCATTGTGAAGGAGAGTGTTGAGGTTGAGACACTACAATCAATTAGTTCCCTGAACCAGAGCATCATATAGCATGTCAGTCTTGTAGCACAGGGTGAGCTAGGCGAGTCTTCACGTAGTAGAGTTCCACCTCCTATTTTTCATACTTGTGGGACACCCTTTGGTTATGACCCCATGCATAGTCAAGATGTAGGTACGTAGGGTACATCTGCAATCGATCAAATGGTGATGATAGATGCCCTCCTTAATGAGGCATTCGACCTTGATAGTTAGGTAAAATTTAGAAAGTTCATTGAATTGAATTTATTAAATTTCATTTTTGAAATGCAATATTAACTAAATTACTTTAGTAATTTTAATGAAATCTCAAGGTCATAACGTTCATATAGTTTTCAATGGTTCTTCATCTCCTTATTACATGACGACATGTACTATCAAGGTATGTAACCAGTAAATAATTATAAATATTACATGTGAATAATATTGTTATATATTAATGGTATTCTTATATCCAATTTTGGATGTTGAATAGGTTAATCTTGGAGATTTGATGGCAACACCTCATGGTGGTGGCGGACATCGAAGCTTCACTTGGGTAATAAAATAAAGAGTTTAACTAATGAATTGTCAAAAATAGATTTATGTAGTTTATACTCATATCATTGATTACATTGTATTTCACATCTTTCAAACTCAAAGCATTACTTCACATTGAATAACTAATAACTAGATGTTGATAGATGATAAAATTTCAAATTACAATATAGTTTTTTATAACTTGTCAATGTAAGCAGTTATGTAATTACTTCACATTGCATATAACTAATAACTAGGAGCAGCTTCCAATTGCATTTTTTGTCATGGCATTCCATGAGGCCACATTTCTTTGAGGCATTTTTTCAAACAACTCATTTCCTTCTCTATGCTACCACATTTTCCATACATGTCTACCAAAGCATTTTATGAAACAGTTCACTTCCTTGCTGCTATGGCTAAAATCCTAAAGTAGGTGCTTTCAAACAAACTATGGATGATTGGAAAAAATATATCAAAGCATAATAATAAGCAATAGCATAGACAAGGCAATGATCTATTTGAAAAAAAATTGCAAAGAAGTGTGGTCTCATGGTGATGTCCATCACCATGAGACCGCATTTCTTTGAGGAATTTTTCAAACAACTCACTACCTTTTCTATGCTACCACATTTTCCATACATGTCTACAAAATCATTTTATCAAATAGTTCACTTCCTTGTTGCTATGGCTAAAATCTTAAAATAGGTGCTTTCGAATAAACTATGGATGCTTGGAAAAAATCTATCAAAGCATAATAGTAAGCAATAACATAGAAAAGGAAATGAGATGTTTGAAAAAATGCCTCAAAGAAATGTGGTATCATGGCGATGGACATCACCATGAGACCGCATTTATTTGAGGCTTTTTTTTGCAAACAACTCACTACATTGTCTATGCTACCACATTTTCCATACATGTCTACCAAAGCATTTTATCAAATAGTTCATTTCCTTGCTGCTATGGCTAAAATCCTTAAACATGTTATTTCAAACAAACTATAGATGCTAGGAAAAAATATATTAAAGAATAATATAGTAAGAAATAGCATAGACAAGGTAGTGAGTTGTTTGAAAGAAAGTCTCAAATAAATGCGATCTCATAAAGCATAATATAGTAAGAAAATATTTGAAAGAATGCCTCAAATAAATGTGGTCTCATGGTGATGAATCACCATTAGATCACATTTATTTGATGCATTTTTTTCAAATAGCTCACTACCTTCTCTATGCTGCCACATTTCCCATACATGTCTACCAAAGCATTTTATCAAATAGTTCACTTCCTTGCTGCTATGGAAAATAGATGCTCATCGGGAAAGGAGTCATCTATGGCTTGATTGTCCTCTAATGTAGTCAACCTTGAAAGAAAATCTGACACAACATTGGCCTTCCCTAGTTTATACACAATGGTTATATCAAACTCCTACATGAACAATAACCATCTTGCTACTCTACCTAAGATCAGGGGTTTATTCATAAGGTATCTAATGGCTACATGATCGGTGTGCACAAAGATCTGACAACCTATTATCTAGTGCCTAAATTTGTTTAGGGCATTGTGACATAGAAAAAAGGACCCTTTGCTTAATATGAGATAATTTATGATAAATGGACTTGATAATGCCTTAATTTAGGTGTTGTGAGGCATTTTATGCATCCACACTAAGTTTTAGACCTTTATAACTTAAATTAAAATTCAATATTGAAGTCTTGTGAATGTGTTGTGAAGTGTTGTAAGACATTTCTATATTATTCTAGACTCTATTTAATATAATTCACCTAAAAATCATCATTTGACACATCAAAAAGTCCTATTTTTAAGTGTTGTTAAGTCTTGTAATCAAGATTCACACTTTTCTAGGCATTTTCCCCTTATTTACACCTTGCTCATGTCTTATTGGACCTTTGTATACACTCATATGCTTTATTTAAGTGTATTTTTGAATAAATCCCTGACACATAACATTAAATGGCATTTAATTCCCGACACCTAAGCACATGTCCTAGGTGTGACCCATTTGCTATGGGCGGCGAATGAGTCTACCTTGGCTCAAAATTCAAAATAATTCCAATTTTCTTTTTGGATTTATTCAAAATTATGGTTGATGTCATCCTATGATGATTTATGAACGAGTACTAAGGCACAATATTTGTATAAATAAGTTATTTTCACCTCATTCTAAAAAATCAATTCATCAATCAACTCATTATTACATCTTTCATCTTGAATTTATCATCTATTTTCTCAAGTAACTTAGGGTTTATTCATTACAAGTCTTGAAGCTAGCATTCCAAAGCATTCAAGGCTAATTCTACATGATTTTTTGTAGACATCCAAGATCATTCATCATTGCAAGTTAAATTATTCCATTTTTTGTATGCTTTATTCATTTATTTCATCAAATTGGTTTAATTACCTAAAAGGGGTTTGACCAAGGAAAACCCCCATGCCTTAACAATCAACATTTTCTCTTCTTGTGTTGTTTTTATGTAGATTTATGTCTCTTGGAAGCTAGAGAATAATTTAAGATTACATTTCTAAGTTTTTTAAGTCTTCTCCTCTTCATTCAATTCAAATCATCAAGAAAAAGTCACTTTCAGTCTCATTCCTGAGATTTTCTGAAGTGAACACCTGTAGAAGGTGGATTTGTATATTTGAAGCTATAGATTCTACCTTTGAATTTTTAGATCCTTTAAGGAGGATTGATTCACCGTGCATGGTGAATGAGTCGTATCTGAGGGCCTAAAATAGGATTTTGTCAAAATCTAGCTCTCTATACTCAGAAACCTGTTCTCGAGAGAATTCATCAGAATAGGGACTAATTCACCATAGGTGGAAAATGAGTCCTTTTTGGCTTAAGGGTCCTCATCAATCAACATTTTAGACATTCTAGATTCATCACATTCTATCCAGGTGCAATATGATCTTACCCTTGTATTTCTATTTTGCATATCATTATGTGTTTTCAAAAAATCACATTTCATTAGTTTTCCATGTTTAATCATTCAATTTTTTAGGTTAGTTGTATATATACCATTTCATTTAGTCTATATTCCATCACACACATCTTACACATCTTAATTTGAATGAACCCATTAGCATTTTTGGACCTAATCTCTCTCGCCTTAGGTGAAAACCTTATAAGAGTTAGAGAGCCCATTGGGTTCGAAAATCTATAGTTCATTTTGGTGAATACAACTTTTTTAATACTTCTCTCTTCTTATTTGGTTTCTTCTTCCATTAATCTAGTCTTGCATTCATTCTGCATTAGGATTTGCATTAGTTTACATACTAGGTCTTCAAACTTGCATTCATAAAAGTGCATTTAGATTGCATTGGTAACATCTAAATTCATTTAGATTTATTGTTCAATTCTACATTTTTCATTTAGATCTGTGTGTTGGCTCTCTAAATTCATAAAAATCAGTATGAAGTTTCTAAAATTCTTGGAAAAGGTTCATACTAGGACTCATTCCCCACCTTGGGCGAATTACCCCTTCTGGCACCTCAAACAACATTTTCCAAATCTCAGAAATTGGTTTTTAGGCTTTTGGTTAGTGCCTTAACCTATATATAACAATCTGTTGCATTTCTATAGCATACACTTTGTTTAAATTTGATTCAATTAGCTCATTTTTAGATATTGTTTCATTTCACTTAATTATGTTTTCTTTCACAAGATGTGCTCTTGATTTGGTTAAATATGGATTTTATAAAAACACTCTCACCTTTTATGAGTCTACTTTTGACTCCAATAATAGGGACTTCAAGATTCAATCCATTAATGAAATTCTTAATTTTACATTTCCCATTGGTGAGCAAGGTAATGTAGACAATCATAATAATCCTATTTGCTCCTCTTTTGATACCTCTCCTATTAGTGACAAAGGTATCTTAGTGCAAGATGTTACATGTCTTGATGGTCTTGATTGTCCATCTCCTTATTCCCCTTTAGATGGTTTTACACCACAAGAGCAAGAAATTATAGACATATTCCTTAACATCACCTTGCCAAATCTCCTTTATCATGATAGTTATATTTTTTCATCTCCTAATACTCCTTCTTGACATAAAGAGGATAGGTTGGTATTAGAAGACTTCCATATTACACATCATGACACCTTTGATCCTCCCTTACCTAATGTTCCTATCCTTTGGGATGATCTATTTGAAACTCATACTAGTCTTTCTCTTGATGCCTCCTCCAATTGTGATGAAGCTACTTTAATAATAACACACTTACATGAACATATTACAAGCTCTCCTTGTAGGGTAGATAATATGGAACACGAGAATAATGCTTTAATGATAATAGATATTCCCTTACGTGATAATGATTTCTCTCCTCATAATTCTCATCATTCTTTCACTAATCATTCCCCTATTAGTAATTAAGTTGTTATGCAAGAACCATACCTTCCTTGTTACAAGGATGTGGTTTGTTGTTCTCCTACCAACTCTTCTCCTAGGGAGAATACTACAATTCTAGATTGTGACAAATAAGAAATACTTCTTTGTCCTCTAGCATATTTATGTCATCCCTCTCCAAATACTTATACTATCATCTTGCAAAGCACTCTTGATTTTCCTTTGTTATAATTTTCATACTCTTCTAATGAAGACAAAAAAGTCTCGCAATCTCTTGAGTCTTGTGTAAGTATTACACCACCTCCTATGCAAGATCTTTCTATTGATCAAGAAAGTATCTTGTCAATTCTTCTATATTATAACTTAATCAATCTCCCTCCAAGAACTTGAAAGAAATGTTATTCCATGAATTTATATTGTGCATATCATAGAGTTCATAGTCACTCCACTAATGAATGTAATGATTTGAGACATAAACTACAATATTTTTGGGACATTGGTATGCTTCCCTATGTGGAGGCATCTACTTTCCCTTGATTTCTCTTCTAGCATACATTTCATTCTTCCTTTCAGCTCACTTTTGTCCTACACTAAGTGGGGGAAAATGGTTGTTTAGCCATGTTCTTGTATGTCATTGTTCGTTACCTTCTTTGGAAATTCATTAAATTTTCATGATTACATAAGAGAAAGCTTGATATGTGAATGGCATGTCTTAAGTTGGTTCACATTTGACATACTATTCTCTCTTTTCATGAAATAGCTTATCAGAAACATATGACTTGAAATTGAGCTTTCTTGATATGAGATCATTCATGATAAATGGACTTGATAATACCTTAATTTAGGTGTTGTGAAGCATTTTATGCATCCACACTAAGTTTTAGACCTTTATAAATTAAATTAAAATTAAATATTGAAGTCTTGTGAATGTGTTGTGAACTGCTGTAAGGCATTTCTACATTATTCTAGAATCTATTTAATATAATTCACCTAAAAATCATCATTTGACACATCAACAAATCCTATTTTTAAGTGTTGTTAAGTCTTGTAATCAAGATTAACACTTTTCTAGGAATTTTCCCCTCATTTACACCTTTCTCATGTCTTATTGGACCTCTTTATACTCTCATATGCTTTATTTAAGTGTATTTTTTAATATATCCCCGACACATAACATTAAATGTAATTTAATTCCCAAAACCTAAGCACATGTCCTAGGTGCGACTCATTCACCATGGGTGGTGAATGAATCTACCTTGGCTCAAAATTCAAAATAATTTCAAATTTCTTTCTAGATTTATTAAAAATTATGCTTGATGTCAGCTTGTGATGATGTATGAACAGGTACTAAGGCATAATATTTGTATAAATAATTTATTTTCACCTCATTCTAAAAAATCAATTCATCAATCAACTCATTATTACATCTTTCATCTTGAATTTATCATCTATTTTCTCATGCAACTTAGGGTTTATTCATTACAAGTCTTCAAGCTAGCATTCCAAAGCATTCAAGGCCGATTCTACATGATTTGTTGCAAACATCCAAGATCATTCATCATTGCAAGGTAAATTATTCCATTTTTTGTATGCTTTATTCATTTATTTCATCAATTTGGTTTAATTACCTAAAAGGGGTTTGACCAAGGAAAACCCCCATGCCTTAACAATCAACATTTTCTCTTCTTGTGTTTGTATGTAGATTTAGGTCTCTTGGAAGCTAGAGAATCATTGAAGATTACATTTCTATTTTTTTTTAAGTCTTCTCCTCTTCATTCAAGTCAAATCATTAAGAAAAAGTTTCTTTCAGTCTTGTTCCCAACATTTTATGAAGCAGAGACCTACAGAAGGTGGATTTGTAGATTTGAAGCTACAAATTCTACCTTTGAATTTTTAGATCCCTAAAGGAGGACTGATTTTCCATGCATGGAAAATGAGTCCCATTTGAGGGCCTGACACATGATTTTTTCAAAATCTAGCTCTCTATACTCAGAAACCTGTTCTTGAAAGAATTCATCAGAATAGGGACTGATTTGCCACAAGTGGCAAATGAGTCCTTTCTAGCTTAAGTGACCTCATTAATCAACATTTCATACATTCTATATTCATCACATTCTTTCCAGCTGCACTTTAATCTTACCCTTTTATTTTTGTTTTACATATTTCATTCATTTAGTTTATGTTTGCATATCATTATGTGTTTTCAAACAAATCACATTTCATTATTTTTGCATGTTTAATCATTCAATTTTTTAGCTTAGTTGCATGTATATCATTTCATTTAGTCTACATTCCATCACACACATTTTACACATCTTAATTTGAATGAACCCATTAGCATTTTTGGACCTAATCTCTCTCTCCTTAGGTGAAAAACCTTATAAGAGTTAGAGCGCCCATTGGGTCTAAAAATCTACGGTTCAGGCATAAATCACTGCCAACATTCTTTTTCTATCATAGTATAGTTGAATTCAACTCCTTGTAGATTTTTGCTAACAAAATAAATGGCATTTTCATTGGCTCCTTCTTTATGTCCTAAGATTGCTCCTATAGCATAATTTGATGCATCTATATAAATTTGGAAAGGGATCTCCCAATTAGGTCTTTTTAGTACAGGAGCATGGGTCAAGGCTACCTTCAAATCAAAAAATGTCTTGGCACAATCTTCTATCCATTGGAGTTCAACATCTTTGTTTAAGAGATTGTATAATGGCGTTGCCATTTTGCTGAAGTGTTTGATGAAACGCCTATAATATCCTGCATGTCCTAAGAAACTCCTAACATCCTTTTGTTTTGTAGGTGTAGGAAGATTAGTAATTACCTCATTTTTTTTAGGGTCTACTTGAATTCCTTTGTGAGAGATGTAGTGGCCAAGAACTACACCTTCCTACATCATCATGAAGCACTTCTCACTATTTAAAGATAGGTTTTAGTCTTCACATCTCTGTAGGACCTTCCTGAGATTTTCTAATGCTTCATTAAAATTATCACCATAGGTAGTAAAGTCATCCATATAGATCTCCATGCAATCAAGGAGAATGTCTAAAAATATGCTGATGACTGCTCTTTGGAAAGTTGTAGGTGCATTGCATAAGCCAAAAGGAAGTATTGAATAGGCATATATTCCTCATGGACAAGTGAAGGTTGTCTTCTCTTGGTCCTTAGGTGCAATTTGAATCTAGTTGTAGCCACTGAATCCATCTAGAAAAGAAAAGTACTATTTTCTTGCAAGTGAGTCCAAGACTTGATCTACGAAAGGCAAGGGAAAATAGTGTTTTTTGGTGGCAGCATTGAATTCTCTGTAGTCAACACAAACTTTCCATTTTCCTCCCTTCTTCGACATGATCACCAATGGAGATACCCACTGGTTATCTGAAATGGGGTAGATAAATCCTTCATCTAACAATTTCTGTAGTTTGGCTTTGACAATTTCTCTCAATGCAAGGTTGATTCTTTGTTGTGGAAACCTTATTGATTGAAAATCATCTCTAATGTAGATCCTATGTGTGCAAACCTTAGGATCTAGTCCTTTCACATCATGACAATCCCATGTAAATGTTGTTGATGAGACCTCGGTAAGTTTTCCAATATCAACTATTGTCCTTCACTCAACTTACTGTTAATATTCAAATATTTTCCTTTTGACACTTGTACTTGGGTAGTTAACTCTATCATAGATGTTTCATTAACACATGATACATTGAGTTCATATGGTAGCATTGTGTGGAACATGCCTATTACTATAGGAAGTTTATTGTAGGTAGAGTGGCTACGGGAAGAGTGGCTGCAAAAAAATTATATTCAAGAAAAGTGGTTGTAGGAAGAGTGGGAAAAGCAAGTGAAAGTTTCTTCATGAGATGAGAGGATGATGCTTCTTCTACTTCACAATGGTTTTGAATTATGTTGGACAACACTTCATCTTCATCTTGAAGCTGTAGGAGAGGACTTCTACCTAACATCATAAGTTTTGCCACAGAGTTAACTTCCTTGGCCTCTTCACCAACATGTGGCCATACAAGATTATCCTCATCATGGGATGGTTGAGTAGGAGGATAAAGAGCAAGATTTTTGGTGTTTATTCCATCAAAAATAGTCATGTTACTTGACCAACATACAATATAAGCATCTTTTTTTGCTAACCATGGTCTTCCAAGAATGATAGGATATTCGCCTAGTATAGCTTTAGGAGAAACAATCATGATGTCCGCTGGGTACTCCCAAGAGTCTAGAACCACCACAAGTTCCTCTACTATACCATCAGGCTTCATAGTAGAACTATCAGCAAGTTGCAAGACAGTAGGAGTAGATCTCATGCTTGCAATGTTTACTTGTTGTAGGATGTCCTTAGTCATCAGATTTATTGTTGCTCCCAAATCAATCAGAGCATTATTTATTTGGATCATGTTTATATCAACTACTACCACAGGACTACCTAGATCATTGTACTTGGGGATACTCACTTCCCCAGGCATGATGTCAGCTAGTTGTCCCACCACATGAACTGTAGTTGGGTCTTTCTTTCTTTTTCCTAGCTTCTTGAGGCATGTATCCTAGATTAATTTTCCATATATAGGAACATCTTTTATGGCCTGAAATAGGGTTATCTAAACACATATGTGTTTCTACTAATCTAAGATGTCAAAATTTGTATCTTCTTTGTCTTCCTTGTGCTTGGAAATTTCCAATATTTGGGGGAATGGTGGTTCTTGTGTAGTCAGCTTGACTGGAACTAGTTCAGAATTTTTAGGTGCATTTGGCTAAATGGGATCATTCAAAGGTTCCTCTTCCTCTTCCACAAGTAGCTCAGTGATAATGGGTGTGGAAGGAGTTGGTAAAGTAGTTTTTGAATGCAAATGGATGTCACTCAGACTCAACACATGCAAGAAATTGATTTGGATAAGCAGAGTATGCTAGTTGCTATTGCGGTTTGTTATTTGGGTTAGGTGTGGGCTGAGCTAGTAACTGAGTAGGTTTAGGTGCATTTGAGCATGAATTAGTAGGAGGAGTCATTATAGCAGGTTTTTGGGGTTGAGAAGGTGGCTGCATGTAACTAGTTGTCTAGTTTGGCCATTGTTGTCCTCTCCATTGAGATGTTTGTTGCTAGTTTCCTGGAGGTGGCTACCAAGGTCCTTGAAACTGCTACCAATTCCCCTAAAGTTACTGCCATTGGGGTGAGTAATTTTGATAATTGGACCAAGTATTTGGAGGGTTACCCCATGATTGTGGTGGATATCCTCCATAGTTGGATGAATATGGAGGCTTTCCTTGGTTACCAGAAGAATACGAATTAAAATATGGTTCAGCTAAAAATAGTGGATTTGGTGGCATACCTTGTCTTAGAGCCCATGGCTTTCTTTGTGCAACAAAGTAGACTTGATCTTCCTCAGTCTGAATTGGTTTGAACTCAAGTGGAATCTTCTTGCTATCAATGTTAGCTACCATCTTACATCTGTAGTCCCTCTTCTTTTTTCTGCAATGAGGGAAATATTTTGTCAGCATTTCCTCTACCTCCTCATGTTTCTTCTTGTCCTAAAGTGTATCTAGTTGAGTAGATAGATTGTTTATAATATCCTGCTTGAAATCTATCAACAAATGAGTAATCTCCATCCTTGAAACTCCACTGGTGGATGACTTACCCATAGAGGATTGGTAAGCTCTCCCTTTCTTTGAAGCTTCCCTAGAGTAGTTTTGACATATTTTCTTGATATCTTCCCAAGGAACTTGGGTGATATCTCCTCCTACCATCAGGTCCAAGGAATCAATGCAACTCTCATTGATTCCTCTTACGAAAAGCAACATTTGTGATTCTTCATTGAGTGTATGGTGTGGAGATTTCTATAGGAAAAACAAAAACCTTGAAATGTAATCCTCCAAGCTCTCATCTTCCTTGTACAACATCCTAAAGATATCATCTCCTCTCATATCACTGCCCCTACAATATTCCTTGTACTGTTTAGGAACTTTATCTTCGTGTCCTCCCAAGTCTCCACAGTATTTCTGCCTAGGCTCATAAACCATCTTAGTGCAGCTTCTTTCAGAGTGATAGGAAATAGCTTAAGCCTATGAGCATTAGTGGTATAGTCATAATTCCTATAGAGTATGTCAAACTCAAACAAGAAGGTATCAGGGTCTTCTATAACAGGTCTATAGAACTTAGGAAGTGTTGAAGCAAGGATATTTTTTATGTTGTCAACTCCATTTTAATGAGCAATGGGGAAAGGAAAAGCTAGTTGGTTAGGTTTGTTTCTATTTGCATCACCCATGTCTTCTTGATGGATTTCCAGAGCAAAGGGGTTGTTAATATGGTTTTGATCTTCATTGTAAACTTCAAAACTAGTCAGATCAAGAAATGTGTCAGCAAAAGGAAATGGTTCTTCTTCTTTGTTTTTGGGAAGATTTGGAAGCTCTACTAGCTGGAATGGATTAGGATTATTGGGAAGGAATATCCCATAAGCATCTCTTCTCCTCCCTCTATGCATGTGGTATCAACTCAACATCAAACAACTCACACAAAGAATGAGAAAAATAATAGTGGATCATTACTTTCCTAAGTGAGTGGTATTCTAAGAACAAACTCATAAATGCTACAGTAGGGAAAACTATAAATGACTCCAAAAACTTCCTAGTTTGACACCATCCCCAGCACCAACTCCAAAAATGTTGGCCTCCTACAATGATTCAATAACTAATCCTTTACAGCCATGATTTAGAGATTGGACATCTAGCCTGAATAGCTATCTCAATCATCATGAAGGTGCATTTAACTTGTCAACCCAGGAATGTGAACTTGAAATGGGTTAGCACAGTATGTGCACTAGGAACTCAAAGTAGCCATCTTCATTCTACAATTAAGAAAAATGTAATACTAAAATAAAATTGCTTGGAAAGGAATTAAACAAAGGCTGAACATCAATCAACAACTATACTAAGGTGAAATGCATGAAAATAATGAAGATATGAGTGAACAAACAAGAAACTACTATGTCTACTTTGGCTGCAGGAATAGTCACAAAATGAAATTCTAGTGGCTACAAGAACAGTCAATGCCATATTTTGAACTAAGTACTGAGTAGGAAATAATAACTAACTAAACTATTCTAAAGGATAGATTACTCATCAAGTGGGCCCCCTTGAATGAGTATCCTCAGAAACTAAGATAAACTCAAATGCTCAAACTTAGTATGTCCTTTTATTCATTGGGAAATGTGAATACAAAATAGTAGCATGACTGTATTGAAAATGAAAATGCTAGTACATCATCATCAAATCATGTGATAACAACAACATTATCAACAACCCTCTAAGAAGAAGGATCTGATCCTTATTTATACTATCAGCTAAGCAAGGCGATCAACTCCCACTAACTGAGAGGAGGCCATTTAGGGAAAACAGGGAAAAGAATGAAAGGACAGTTATGCCTGTAGGGAATTTGGTCAAACATGGATGTCGAAACATGAATTCAAAACTACAGTAATGCCCACACTTGCTCAACATCATCAATGCAAGTCAATTACATGTGACTATCATGGGGAATCTTTTGTTGTCATCCTCTAGTTGACCCTTTGAACAATTCCTCTGCATGACCAACTGGCAGTTGCCTTTCTCAACTTAGCATCCTCAAATTATATCTACATGGAAATGTCAGTATGCATAATAATTGCACATCTATAATCACCTTAAAGAAAATTCATCAACCACATGCAAAATCAATATAGATAATTCACATAATATGTCAATGTCATTAAAACTTGCAGAGATAGGATTAAACCCAATATCAATGGTTTGAGGGAAACATTATGAAAATACCAACACATAATCATCAAAGTCCATGAAAAATTCCACAAATAAACTATAGATTCTATGCAAAATTGGACCAAAAACTAGGCTCATCACCATGCAATTCCTAAAAATGTGCATTTTTGCAACTTTAGGCAATTTTAGCAATTTTTACATTTTTTGAACAACTTCTTACAAATATTGCATTAACATACCTCAAGACTCCTAATTACATTCTAAATGGTCCCATTAGACCTTATTTATGACAAATAACTCAAATATTCTTAGAATCCACCAATATTGTGTACACTTTACATGTATTCAAGTGTATACTTTACAACTTGTGTGTATACTTTGTCACTTATGAGTATTCCAATGTATACTTTACGACCTAGATGTTTTAATGTGTATACTTTGTATTCATGTGTGTAGTTCATGGCTTAAGTGTATTTGAGTATTGTAATGTATAATTTACAACCTATGTGTTTTAATTTGTATACTTTGTATTCATGTGTTTAGTTCACAACTTAAGTGTATTGAGTAAATGAATCACTTTTTCACTTACTCGTGAGGAACAAAATGAACCCTAAACCCCTTAGTACCTGTACATCGCATCCATCTAACCATTTTTCCATCAACTGAAAACTCATCACCATAAGAAAATACCTTAGAGATATCAAAAACAAAGATAGGTTATTGTAGAGGGTTCCAACATGTTCCCATAGCCTAAGACGAAGAGTCTGTAAGCATAATGGTTTATGAGAAATAGCCCTTCAAAGATTGTTTCCTTCTAGCACTCTAGACTCTTAAGGTAAATCGTCGGTCCAATGTAGCTCAAAGTGATTCGACATATTTAGGTGCAAATGAGGATCATCCCTAGCATAAACATACCCATCCATATGTGTTGGAACAATTTGTTTGGTTGTACGAGTTGCAGAACAAAATTTGCACCACTTTGCAACTTTAAACTACTTGCATTTGACAACTTTTCCCTCAACTGAAAACCCATCACCACGAGAAAATGCCTCCAAGATAGGAAAAAAAAAGAGAGGTTGTTGTAGAGGGTCCCAACACAATCTCATAGCATTAGAAGAAGAGTTTGTAAGCATCATGGTTTCCAATAAATAGCCCTTCAAAGATTGTTTCCTTTTAGTACTTTGGACTCTCAAGGGAAATTGTTGGTCCAAAGTAGCTTAGAGTGATTCAACATATTTGGGTACAAAAGAGGACCATCCCTAGTGTAAAAATACCCATCCAAACGTGCTCGAATAGTCTATTTGGTCGTATGGGTTGCAGAATGAAAGTTTCACCACTTTGCAACTTTACACTGCTTTCATTTGACAACTTTTCCTCAACTAAAAACGCATCACCACAAGAAAATGCCTCTCTGATAGAAAAAACCGAGAGAGGTTATTATATAGGGTCTCAAAATGATCCCATAGCCTTAGAGATAGAGTTTGTAAGCATCATGGTTTCCAAGAAATATCCCTTCAAAGATTGTTGTCTTTTAGCACTTTGAACTCTTAAAAGAAAATCGTTGGTCCAATGTAACTCAGAGTGATTCATTGTATTTGGGTGTAAAAGAGGACTATCCCTTGTGTAAATGTACCCATCCAAATGTGTTGTAATGGTTCATTTGTTCGTACAAGTTGCAGAACGAAAGTTGCACCGCTATGCAACTTTAAACTGCTTGTAATTGACAACTTTTCCCTCAATTGAAAACTTGTCACCACGGGAAAACACCTCCGAGATAGCAAAAACTGAGAGAGATTATTGTAGAGGGTTCCAACAAAAAATTTTAGCCTTAGATGAAGATTCTATAAGTGTCACAATTTCTAAGAAATAGCCCTTCAAAGATTGCTACGTTTTAGCACTTTGAAATCTTAAAGGAAATTGTCGGTCCAATGTAGCTCAAAGTGATTCGGTGTATTTGGGTGCAAGAAAGGACCATCCCTAGTGTAAACTTACCCATCTAGATTTGTTGGAATAGTCCATTTGGTCGTACAAGTTGCAGAATGAAAGTTGCACCACTTTGAAACTTTACACTACTTGCATTTGACAACTTTTTCTTCAACTAAAAACTCGTCACCATGGGAAAACACTTCCGAGATAGAAAAAACTGAGAGATATTATTGTATAGGGTCCCAACATGATCTCATAGCCTTAGAAGAAAAGTCTGTAAGCATCATGGTTTTTGAGAAATAGCCCTTCAAAGATTTCTATCTTTTAGCACTTTGGACTCTTAAGGGAAATCGTCAGTCCAATGTAGCTCAGAGTGATTCAGTTTATTTGAGTACAAAAAAGGACCATCCCTAGCATAAACGTACCCATCTAGATGTATTGGAATAGTATGTTTGGTTTTACAAGTTGTAGAACGAAAGTTGCACCACTTTGTAACTTTAAACTGCTTGCATTTGACAACTTTTCCCTCAACTGAAAACTCATCACCACGGGAAAACACCTCCGAGATAGAATAATCCAAGAGAGGTTATTGTAGAGGGGCCCAACATGATCTCATAGCCTTAGACAAAAAAATTGGTATGCATCACAGTTTCTAAGTAACAACCCGTCAAAGTTTGCTTACCTTTTGGACTTTTGGCTCTTAAGGGATTTCATTGGTTGAACGTAGCTCAGATTGCTTCGGCCTGTTTGGGTGAGAAAGGGGACCATACCTAACCTAAACATACCCATCTAGATCTATTGGAAAGGTCAATTTGGTAGTACGACTTGCAGAAAAAAACAACTTTGAGACTACCAGTGGTATAATTACCATAACTTATTCAAATCCCCATGAAATTTGACCAAACCAAAGGCATTTGAAAGCTAACTCAATTATCTAACCATACCACACATTTGAAAATCATAATAAGGTAGTACAAACTATACAAAAGAAAAAGAGCAACACAGGACATTAGAAAATCACAAAAATCTTCTTCCTCAAAGATGCAAATTCTTATTTTCAACTTCTCCAACCCTAAGGTCATGTTTACAAGATTTATTTATGCCCTTACAAGTATTTTTCAGCCTCCAACTGAACTCCAATGCTGATTTTCATGCAAAAAAATCCATGAGACCATAGCTTGTTGCTTACTATTATGCTTTGATATATTTTTTCCAAGCATCCACAATTTGTTCAAAAGTACTTGTTTTAGGCTTTTATCCATAGCAGCAAGGCAAAGAACTATTTAATAAAATGATTTTATCGACATGTATGAAAAATGTGGTAGCATAGACAAGGAAGTGTACTATTTGAAAAAATGCCTACAAGAAATGTGGTCTCATGGTGATAGAATGGCATGACGAATGCCATGACAAGCAAATTGCTATGGATTTTCATGACATTACACCACCATGAGATTGCATTTGTTTGAGGCAATTTTTCAACTAGTTCACTACCTTGTCTATGCTATTGCATACTATTATGCTTTGATAAAAAATTTCCAAGCATCCATAGCTTGTTCAAAATCACTTGTTTTAGGATTTTAGCCATAGCAACAAGGCAATGAACTATTTGATAAAATGCTTTGGTAGACATGTATGAAAAATGTGGTAGCATAGACAAAATTTTGAAAAAAATGCCTCAAAGAAATGTGGTCTCATGGTGATGGAATGCCATAACGAATGCCAAGAAAAGCAAATTTCTATGGATTGTCATGGCATTCCATCACCATGAGACCTCATTTCTTTGAGGCATTTTTTCAAACAATTCATTTCCTTGTCTATGTTATGCTTACTATTATGATTTTATAGAACTTTTCCAAGCATCCATAGCTTGTTCGAAAGCACCTATTTTAGACTTTTAGCCATAGCAGCAAGGCAATGAATTGTTTGATAAAATTATTTGGTAGACATGTATGAATAATTTGGTAGCATAGATAAGGTAGTGAACTATTTGAAAAAATGCCTCAAAGAAATGTGGTCTCATGCTGATGGAATTCCATGACAAGCACATTGAGACCACATTTCTTTGAGGCATTTTTTTGAATAGTTCACTGCCTTGTCTATACTATTGCTTATTATTATGCTTTGATAGATATTTTCCAAGCATCCATAGCTTGTTTGAAAGAACCCGATTTAGGATTTTAGCCATAGCAATAAGGCAGTGAACTATTTGATAAAATGCTTTGGTATACATGTATGAAAAATGCGGTAGCATATACAAGGCTTGATGAGTTGTTTGAAAAAATGTGGTCTCATGGAGATGGAATACCATGACAATCCATAGCAATTTTCTTTTCATGGAATTCCATCACCATGAGACCACATTTCTTTGAGGCATTTTTTAAAAACAGTTCATTTCCTTATCTATGTTATTACTTACTATTATGCTTTGATATATTTTTTCCAAGCATCCATAGCTTGTTCGAAAGCCCCTGTTTTAGGCTTTTAGCCATAGTAGCAAGGAAATGAAATGTTTGATAAAATTCTTTGATAGACATGTATGAAAAATTTGGTAGCATAGACAAGGCAGTGAACAATTTGAAAAAATGCCTAAAAAAAATGAGGTCTCATGGTGATGGAATGCCATGACAATCAACAAGGTAGTCAATTGTTTGAAAAAATTTCTCAAAGATATGAGGTCGCATGGTGATGGAATGCCATGAAAATCAAAATTTCTTTTGATTGTCATTGCATTCCATCACCATGAGACCTCATTTCTTTGAGGCATTTTTTTAAATAGTTCAATGCCTTGTCTATGTTATTGCTTACTACTATGTTTTGATAGAAATTTTCTAAGCATCCATAGCTTGTTTGAAAGCATCTATTTTAGCCTTTTAGCCATAGAAACAAGGTAGTGAATTTTTTGATAAAATTCTTTAGTAGAAATGTTTGAAAAATGTGGTAGCATAGACAAGGCAATGAACTATTTGAAAAAATGCCTCAAAGAAATGTGGTCTCATGGTGATGGAATGCCATGACAAGCATATTGAGACCATATTTCTTTGAGGAATTTTTTTGAATAGTTCACTACCTTTTATATGTTATTGCTTATTATTATGATTTGATAGATATTTTCCAAGCATGCATAGCTTGTTTGAAAGCACCTTTTTTAAGCTTTTAGCCATAGTAGAAAGGCAGTGATTTGTTTGATAAAATGCTTTGGTAGACATGTATGAAAAATGTGGTAGCATATAAAAGGAAATGAACTATTTTAAAAATGCCTCAAAAAAATGTGGTCTCATGGTGATGGAATTCCATGACAATATTTATCAATTTTCTTGTCATGGCATTCCATCACCATGAGACCACATTTCTTTGAGGCATTTTTTTTAAATAGTTCATTTCCTTGTCTATGCTATTGCTTACTATTATGCTTTGATAGATTTTTTCCAAGCATCCATAGCTTGTTTGAAAGAAATTGTTCTAAGCTATTAGCCATAGAAGAAAGGAAATTAAATGTTTGATATAATGCTTTGATAGACATGTATGAAAAATGTGGTAGCATAGACAAGGTAGTGAACTGTTTGAAAAATGCCTCAAAGAAATGAGGTCTCATGGTGATGGAATGTGGTGCAAGAGCACCAAGATAGTTGAATAATAAGGTCTTGTTGGAATATAAGTTGATTTGAGTCATTGATCATAAATAAGGTCTAATTGGTCCATTTAGAATGTAATTGAGAGTCTTAAGGTCTATTTGTGTAGTTTTTGCAAAAGTTCAAAAAAGATGTAAAATTGTAAAATTGCCAAAAAGTTGTAAAATGCACTATTTTTAGGAATTTCATAGGTCAAGGTAGTTTAAGGCTGGAATAAGGCCATGATGGGCCATAATCTCTTATTTTTAGATTATTTGGGTTTAGTGGAGTCATTGGTGAAAAAATTTCCAAACATTCAAAATCATGCATTGGTTGCATGTTCTAGTTTAGGAAGAAATGGGGTCTTCATTATGTATACGTTGAAAGTAGTGGGTTTTTGCATGTAGAAGTTGTTGATGCCTTCTTAAAAGGCTTGTAATTTTTTTTTTTAATAGAGACTTGAATAATATCAAAAAAACTGGAATACTAAACTCTACTTTTTCTCTAAAATTTTGTATTTTCCATAAAAATCAGCACTATTTCAATCTTGTACAAAGCATTACAACTTCTATTTTCTCAAAAGCCAT
>VDFB02032153.1:0-112000 GCA_007258455.2 Sequoia sempervirens
GGTATGATGTCTACGCCTACACTCTCTAGCACCTCTATTTCTTTTAGTTCTATTTTCAAGTTGTGTTTGTGTAGGAGTGGGTTGATCAACCATAGATTTATTTTCTTCCCTAAGGGGAGGAATGGAAGGAACCATGGGAGTTTGTTCAACCACTTTCTCTTTGACTTTGTAAACTTCTTTTATTCTAGGAGGTGTGACAAGATTTTTTTTGTTATCTCTTGGTATTTTGTAAGAGGTAGGTGAAGTTTTTGTCTTAGGTTGATCTTGGTTATTTATAATTTATTTAGGTTTAATCATGGTTTCATCAAAGGATAGTATAGATAGAAGTGGTTGTTGGTATTTTGATTTCTTTGTTGAGGGGTATTAAATTGAAGTAAACCTTTTTTTTCTAAAAGGTTGAGAATTATTTTGGTTTGTGGGCTCAGACTTCTCAGTACAGATAGAAGTGGATTTTGTATCTCGACTACTAATTGAATTTTGATAATCATGGAGGGAAGTACAAAATTACATAAAGGATGGGAATTTCATCATGGTAAGTTTATCTTGTATCTTAATTTGCAAATTTTCTATGAACATCTTCTAAAGGTGAGGATTAGGAACCTTGACATCAATTTTGGAATAAAGTGATTGATATTGTGATATAAAGTCAGTAATATTTTCTTCTTCTTTTTTCTTACATCTCATCAAATTGGCTAATGTCATCTTAGGAGTCATATGCACTTGGAAATGTTTGAAAAATGACTCAACAAGTTCATTGAATGAATGAATTGAGTTGTTCTACAATGAAGAAAACCATTCTAAGATAATATCCTTCAAAGATCTGGGGAATAACTTGGCCAAGAGTTTATCATCAAGGAAAAAGTTACTACATAAGGTAATATAAGCATTAACATGGTTAGAAGGATCTCCCTTTCCCCCATATTTCTTGAATCTAGGCACCTCTACACCTTATGGTATCAGTGTTCATAATATCTCCAAGGACAATGGGTTGCTTTTGACATAATATGTAGGTGGGACATTTTGATTTTGGTTGATGGTGGAAATTTATTTTTGAAGGGATGAAATAGTTTGGATGAGTTGATTTATGAGAGGGTCATTGCTTGTGTTATGAGATGGAGGTAAGAAATGTGAATAGGTGTAGGTGTTCAATGGACAAGTGAATGAAATTCTTATAGGTAGTAAGGTAGTAGGAGATATGATATGCGATTCCACCAAAGTACTAGGGATGCTAGCATAAATACCTAAGGAAGGAATCACGTTACTATTTGGTTGGATTGTTGTTGTGACTTGAGGGTTGGTATAGGTAGGAATAGAGGAAATTCTTGTGGGAGGAGGAATTTGAATTCCTCCTTGGTTCGTGACATTACTTGTAGGTAAAGGACAACTAGAATTTGAGGGAAGGTGTTGTTGATGGGTTTTTTTCCACTTCTCAACATAGACAACACACAAGTATGCTATCTCTCTTGAAAGGTGAAAATAATTTCTAGACAATCACCCCAAGGTCTCTCAGGTGTTAGGTTATGATAGTGCAAGTAAAACTCAGTTGATTGATGTGATTTGTTGGTAATCATAAGGGGCATTTATGTTTTACTAAGCATGGAGGAATTTGGTTTTGCAAATGGATTTTTATGAATTTTGAGATGAATGAACAACTACTACAAGTTCAAAATAGGAAGCTAGAACTCCTTTTGTTCATCAAATTTGGCTTTACAATGATGTTGGAACTTTTCTTAAAATTCAACATTTAAAGAAAGGTCAAAAGGGAGAAGGTGATAGAAGTTTCCTTTACTTGCAACTATGATGACCAGTAACAATGGAGGATGCTACAATAGACAAACTTCCAAAACTGAATCCTAGTTAACTAGGGACAACCCACCATCTCATCGAATTAGTGCAATCTTCAAGGGGTCTTTATAGGTTTTCAGATTGTATATTCACCTTTAAAGCATGAACAACAATTGAACTTAGGTGTAGCAAGATAAATAATGCTCAGACTAACTTTACACAACAATTTATCATCAATAAACAACAAAAATTATGAGCTAGAAATGCATCAAAACACCATAGCATATATCCACCATTAAGCATAGCATAAACTAATAACTGAAAATAACTTAAAATTGAAACAACAAAGATGAAATGAACTATTTTGAGATAGAATCAAGCACACATGGAGAAGAATACACAAGAAACCATAAACTCAATGCTTTTCTCATAAATTTTCTGCAACATGTCTTTACACGACAACTCATCTCTCTCTTGAAAATGAGAGGATTCCCCTATTTATAGTTTTCAAAAAGTAGAATGAATGGAAAAGATTCATTTACAATGAGTGGATTATATTCATTCTAACATAGGGTTTCACCTATCCCCAATATACTATAATATAAAATAGACTTTTATCTTTTTCCCTATTTCATCTTTTAGTCTATTTTTTCTTTTAGCTGAATCTAACCTTTATGACTATTTTATCAAATATTCATCATCAATGATAGGATTTCTAGCCTCCTTCTATGTAGTTGCATATTCCAAAAACTTTTCAATTATAACTATGAGTTTCTTTTCCTTAGAGAGCTCAGATTTAAGGATTTGAAAGGCTACCCTTTTGAATCTTTTAGTAACTTGATCCCAATTTTTGGTGCACTTTGGCATAGCCTTCATAACCTGCTCCAATTTGGTGAAGGACCTTGTAGAGAAATCCACAAAATATGATGATAGTGTGTCACCAACCCCCTGTTCCAATTTCTTATGAATATAAAGCTCTAATCTTCTCCAAATTTAACTCCAGGGCAGGCATTTCATAGTCTATCATCTTCTTTAGGCATCGCTAGCTCATTTTCCCAAGTTTCTCTGCAGAGCTTCAGGATAATCTCCAGCTTAGGATGGGTGATCCTATATAGCTCAAGGAACTCTTTGCAAGTGTTCATCATGTCCTCTACTTCCTACTAAAAATTCCAAAATTTATTGTACATTCTGGTCACATGACAAATCCCTGTCACCATTGTATATCACCTTGTGGAACTAGTCTGTAGTGGACTTGGTCCAGTTCTTCATTTTTTCCATTTTACTTATCTCTTCCTTTGATAGGAGAGCAAGTGAAGATGATTCTATTGGGGTTTCCTCTTCTGTTGAAGTCCACTGTTGGATGTAAGCAGTCAGGTCTACTACTTGTGCTTTCAACTCATATTTAGTGGACTGGTTCTTGCTCATTTATTACAAAATAGTGGAGATGGATCCCTAAAATTCTTCAATCTTCTATTCTTGGGTGGTGAGGCCTAGGTTGATAGTAGATATATGATAATCTTGGCGCTAGATGTTTCTCGCATCCTTGTCCATAGCAGGAGTGGCCACCTATAGTGTTTTGGATCCAAAAGCATCAACCGTGATGTGGGATTTAACCTTTGGCTTCTTCTCCCTACAAGTCCTTGTCTAATATCTAGCCAAAATTGCCTTTAACCTAGCCTTAGAATCAACAACCATGGGAGCTTTCTTTTTTAGTTGTTGTTCCAACCATGCAGATACCTCCATTTGTTGTTTTGGTGATTCATGATCACCTTCCTCTTCATGTTGCTTATGGGGTTCATCCTCTTCATCATTAGGATCCTCTTCATCATTCTTCCATTCCTTATCTAGCTCTTTTTCTTGTGGAATGGTCTCCTCTTTGTGAGGCTCAGTAGAGGCTAAATTTTCTTCAAAAATATTCTCCTCTTGTGGTGCCCTCCCTTTATCTTCTTCATGCTCAAACTTGACATCCTTTGAGGACTTGGCACTTTCATCTTCTATCTTCTCTTCTTTATCTGTTTCTTCCTCCCTTTCTGAAGAAATTTCCTATTGCATTAGGCCCTTATCTTTGCTAGTTTGTGGAGGTTCCTAAATTATTTTGACATTGTCATTTGTGACCATTTTTCCCTCTTTGAAGCAATGCTCCTTGGGGCTTTCTCCTTTATCTTTCTCTTGATCAAAAGTCTCAACCTCATAATACACATCAATTTTATTATCACCCTCCTCTTTAGACCTTTGCGAACCTTCCTCATTAGAAGCCACCTTGTCAATATTTAGACTCAGCCCACCCTCTGGGTGCTCAAAATAATCATCTCAGTTAGAATCCTCTGCATCATCAGTGATGTCCTTCACACCCTCTTTGGGTTGCTTCACACTGAGCATCTCCATTTCTTTTGAAATTTTCATCATTGCCTCCATTTTTTATGGCTCAGTGGGAGGTGGAGGGAGAGGCAAGGTGGCAGCAAGCTAAGCCATTAGTGCCTAAACCTTGGGATTGAGAATCACCCCAAAGAGCTCAATGGGTACATTTTGCATGTAGGCTACGAAGGAATGCAACAAAGCGGGTGGTGCCATGGTAGTTGCTAGCATGGAAGGGGGTAAAGTGGAAAGAGTAGGTATTGGAGGTGGGAGTGACGAGGATGACAGTGGGGAAGTAGTGGAAGAGGAAGATTCCAACAACATCACTAGAGTGGTCGGCGAGATGAAAGTGAGGTGGAAAGAGATATCCATGGTGAGCAATGATGAGATGGGAAAGGATTTAGAAGTGGAAGGTGGTGGAGTGGTGACAATAGCAACAACAACAGTTGATGGGGGAGCGAAGGTGGTGGGTGGTGGTGAGAAAGGTCAATCAAACCTTCTTCCTCTTCATGTTGATGTTCTTCCTCCTAGATGGTCAGCATTTCAAGAACAAATGTCCCTATCCTCTTTTCATTCTTTGATGGTTGGCCCTCTATAGCCTTCTTGGTATACACCTCGTGCTTGGTCTTAGACTCAGATACTTCCTCTTCTTGGACCTTGTGATAGGTGGAGACTTGGGAGATTCACCTGATGAACCCTCAAAAACACACCTGTCTATTTCACTCTTGATGTCATCCTTGAGTTCCCCATATGTGAGCTCTACACCCTACTCTTGTAATTGAGCTATAATTATTTTTCCGTCAACCCACTATTTGGTTCTCCATTCAATGGGGTGGGTGATAGTGTCTAGGTCAGTGACCTCTTGCTCAGCTTAGTCAATTATAGGAAATGGAACATTAGCCAGGGAATTATATCTTTCATCCACGATATTGTTGTCTTTGAAATCTGATAAGGCATGGGGAACAAGTTAATGGATTTCACAAATTGGGTGGTCATCCTCATAAAATGCCACATCTGAACCTCCTTTTTATTATCAAAGTTGGCCCAGAAGTCTTCAATATGAAGTCAGTGGGTGTATGGTCTCCCAACTTTTTTTTAGCTTGCCATGGGGATCCACATTTCCCCTATCTATATGCAATTCCAAGTTATATTCTGCCAATTCCTCCTCTGAGTATTATGCAAATGGGGCAGCTTTGCAAGAGTACATTTTGTATCTGAATGTGAGGTGGTATAGAACCCTAGCAAAGTGCTTGTTGCTTCGTAGGGAGTGGGAACTTTGTAGCTACTGAGTAAGCTCCAACTAGATGATTCTGTTGGTAGGGTTTTCCTAAGAACCCTTCTGTTCTAATGTAGGTGAATTTTGGGAATTGGATGAATAGATACCCAAACCCCTTTATTACCACCTTGGCACTATGTTTCATCCTTCTTTCATAATCTCCCCCCAAGGTTTTAATAATATTCATAATGAATACATCATTCACTCTTTTGTATTCCTTCTTGAAATTCTTGTATTATAACTAGGGGTAGCATTCATACACCTTTAGTTACCACTTCTTGATGCCCAATTTTCCAACACAGAACAACCCTTTATAAGGGGACTTGGCCACTAGGAGGTAGACCAAGTATGAGGTCATATAGAATTGGGATGTCTTACTTACTGCCATGAGCTGGTGATGTAGATTGTTGCTTATCATCTTCACCTAGTGGAATTGAGTGGTGCCTTAGAGGATTTCCTCCACAAATTGAAACATCCATTCTTTGAAGAAAGTGGCAGTAGAAAAGCCCATCACTTTGCTTAGGAGTGTGACCAGATCATGATATTCTTCTAAGAAATTTCTCCTAAACAACTTTTGAGGCACCTTACTGGCATTGCCCCTTTTGTCCTTCAGCCATGATTGGTTTATAGTTCTTTTGCATCCTAGGGGATATTGTTGCCGTAGTTCAAAAAATTCCTTTTCCACTTCCTCCATCTTCTTGAAAGTCAAGATGTCAAATTTCTTTCCAATACACTTGGTAGATAATCTACTAGTACCCTTCCATCCTTGACGATTATTTTTTCATCCTGAGAGTGATAACACTCCTAACAAGCCATTACCAACTTTGGAGCAACAAAGGTGGGAGGAAAGCTAGCTACCTTCACAAGTCCACTTTATTTGATTCTTAGGGTTTCCTCCATTGTGGGCTTGATTATTACCCTCTGCTTGAACTCATCAATGTTAATGTTCCCTAAATCAGTGTCAAAGATTGTGTCCCAATTGGACATAATTTTGGAGGTGCACTCCACCCCATGGAACCGGTACTTCATTTGCTCTTTCTCTACTTTCCCTCAGGGGTTATGGCGGGTTTCTTTCCTTTATTAGATTTTCCCACTAGCTTCTCTGATGGCCCCTCAATAGGTTCCATAAATCCTACACACAAAAGATGCAGTAAGTGCATTTACATATTGAGGTGGAAAATGTCAATTAAATCCTATAAATTTAGTGTTAGATGCATTAATATACCCTCAAAAGATCATAATATCCATCATAGTTTATCATTTGAAGCTTGTTCATGAAATTTACAAGGATGCAAGCCTAGAAATGTGAGTTCCTCCCTTGTAGAAGCCGTAATGAAGAAAGCCATTAAGGAATGGCACTAGAGCCATGACATCCTACAAACAACCACCCACAAGAGAATTTACACATGGTTCAATTGTGACTTGAATCTAAGGTAAAGTCATTAGGCACATTGGAAATCTTTGGTAAAAGCACCTTCATCTATTTTCCTTTATTAGATCGATTCTTTTTGGCTTATGTGGGTGTCAATAATGTGGACTCTGTGGGGAAAAAAGCCTCTAAGGTCTTGTTGTTAGGGAATGGATTTAGGTGGATGGAATCCCACATGTAGAGTTCTACTTGGAAAAAAATGCATGGCAATTTTCCTTCCTAGGTTCATTTAAATTCTCTAATCTAGGACTTGTGGTCTATGGAGACCGAAGTGTCGGGTGTGGCCAAGGTTCTACTGATAAACAACGGCTTTGGGAAAATGTCATTCTTCATAAGAAATTTTGCATGGAAGAACCCGCCTCATCCTTTGTCTTAGTCAATTTTTCCATGAGAAACTTTGGTGTGTGCATGAGGTTCCATCTGGTTGGTTTAGCTCAGAGGTTGGATCACTTTTTAGAAGTGTGGGAATCGAGCATGCGAGTGTCACGTAACAGGGTGCTATTGGTTATTTTCCACTAAGGAGTGGCTTTATAAGGGTAGAATTACAATAGTGTCAGACCACATGACTAGACCCACTGAAGAGGCTCACTCGAAGGCTTGACTTATGGGTTTTAGTATCAGTGACATTGACAGGTTTGGGGTCCACATAGCAAAGAGATTTGCTTGCTTTCCCTTAGTGAACAAACCTAGGGTGATGGCCACCCACAGGTGACGGTATGCATAGATGGACCAGCAAAAGGTGTCTAGCCCACACTTTCATTTGATAAACTTGAAGTTCTTTCTTTGAGGAAATGTAGCTAGCGAGACTTGCATAGAGGTCTGATGCAAGTGTTTTTCCATTGAAAAAGTAGTCGAGGGGTAATGACCTTCATCACGAGGTGGCCCGCTTGATCATGCCTGCCAAGGGCTTTGACTTAGCTTCTATTGATCCAATCATTTATTACTAGGGGAGGTGATGTTAGATGTAGGGTCTGTAGGTCGAGAGTTCAATGGATTTTAGCCGCTAAAGAACAACATTTGCTAAGCAAACTTCCCATGACAGAATCCAATGGGGATGATTCCACAAGGAAACAAAGTCTTAGCAAATTTTCCTAAGGCCACTTGAGTTTTGAGTTTAATGTGAATGTGGGATTAGGACAACAGGTGGTCATTGGGTTCTCGCCATTGAGAAACAACTTTGTAAGGATAGAATTCCATGGGAAAACACAATAAAAACCCTCGTTTTCAACATAGTGCAGATGTAGAAATGAGGCACACAAGATCTTTTACTTTAAACATTATCTAAAATTGGGTTTAAAAAGATAAAACTAGGGTTTGATGGATTCAAATTTTAAATAACTAAAACCCTAGCTTTAGAATTGCTTCAACAGTTTAAACACTTAGTGAAGAAAAACCATGGATTCATCCCTTTATATTGCATGGGAGACTAAAGCAAATCTGACTCAAATCTTCTAGCAAACATTGTGCGTGTAGGAGGTCTCCAATTCTCCTTCTAAATTTGAAAATATAGGGTGAAAATGATAGCCAACGAGTGGCATATTTATAGGAAATTTTCTATTAATGGTGAGCATTAATTATCAGTATGGTGGGACTTGGGGTAGCCAGGGTTGTGGAAACCCATGCTAGCATGGACATTCAGCAAAGATTTGGATGGTGAAGGTGTATGCAGAGCTCTCCATACGGGAAGATGTAGTAGGAAAGATGCAAAGAGCGACAAAGCTTGGATGACGACTTGCTAAGGAAGACCCTCAATTACAGATCCACTAGGCCGGATGGATGCAACGACAAACGAAAGGAGGAATCCAACTCAAGTCCCACAAAGACTCCAAACTTAGTGTAATTTAATGAATTTGAGGCATGTGATCATTTTAGGCTAAAAAATAGGGGCACACAAAATGAGGAAAAATCAAAATAACCTAGCAAGAGTGAAATGGAAAGAGGGGGTCCCCAATCCAAACGAGGTGTGTGTGCTATAGGCACAACAGTGTTTTTCCAAAGATTTGAACTATGTTTTTCACAAGGTCAAGTCCATATTCACTTTCAAGCATGCAATGAATGCTATCTATAATAGGGATGGTGATAGTTGAAATGTTGTTATTGTGCACTTAATGTTGTAGGTTTTCTAAATCTACATGAATTTGAATTATATTTTCTTGTGAAACACTAGCAACCATAGTTTCAACATATGTCTCACTACTTGAAGGCATGGAATATTTAAGGGTATGGTCCATACCTAGTGTACTAGTGTCAATACTAGAAGTGAAAGAGCTAGAAAACCTAAGATCCACAACGATTGTGTTATTGTGGGATGACATGAGTCTTAAACTTCATCTCACTATAGTATTAGCAATAGGATACCAAATACCCATTAAAGGGATACTAAACATGAAATGAATGCAAATGCAATTTAAGCTAAGAACAATGAAATGACTATAACATAAATTTTGTAAACTAAAACAGAAAGGTATCAATAACAAACAGAAGCTTAGAAACAATGTTTTAAATGCCCGAAAATGCAGTGCATAATCTACACTGGGACGGATTTTCCCAGAGGGGCGTATGAGTCCCAGTGATGATTTTTTTCAAAATTTTCAGATAATTTCAATTGATTTTGATGCTTTTTATGTTGTATGATATGTAACCTAAGTGAAAATGCTGATTTTATATGAATTTCAATGATTTGAGATGAAAAAATGCAAGCTATATGCACTTTCACTAATGCAAAATAAGAAACCCTAGAATGCCAATTAACTAATGTAAACCCTAATGCAATGTTAATGCAAGAAATATATAGCATGATGATGCACTCCAAATTAGAATTATGATGTTCTAAATGTAAGTTCACAAAAATGAAGGGTAGAAATTTTGCTTGGGTTCTAGGGTTTTGGATCTAGAATAACAAAACTCCACACTCTCATTTAAGGATGACCCTAGAGATCTATATCTAATGGAGAAAGGTAAAATAGATATGGAAATAGGGTTTTCCTAGGGGCTGATTATAAACTAATGAGGGGTTCATGACCAAGTTATGACTTGGAAAGACATGTACAATGGAAGATGGAATTTGTAATCCTAATATGATGCAATCTTCTACTAAATAACCTAGAAATGCATGTAAAATAAAATATAATGGTGCAAGATGAAATGTGTGCACTTGGAAATAGGAAGATGACTAGATGGAGCTCTAAAATTCTAAAAATAGTGACTTTAATGCTGACTAGGACTCATACACTAGGTTGGGAGAATCAATCCCAGATCTAGGTTTCTGTGTAGAAACAATAACCTAACAAGTGGGTATCTGAATTTATAAAAATGTGAAAATTGACCTAAAGTGGGACTCATATGCCAAAAATGGTGTACTAGTCTAGTTAGGTTTTTCTGAAGCTTCAAAGTTTGAATCTGATCTTCAAGGTCTGCTCTACACTTCCTGATTGATTTCCCAATCTGAAACCTGATTTGCAACCTGTAGAAGTCTTCCAAGTACCTCCAATGCAAGGTAACAACTTTGAACACTTTAACAAATTTATCCAAACTTAATCTTCAATGTGTCTTCAACCTAACATACAAATCACACACTAAAGAGAGGGAAAAATGTTTTTTTGTGGAAAGGGTTTTCCTTGGTCAAACCCTATTTTGGTAATTAAACCTTGAAATGAAATGAAATAGGAATGGAGAATGATGAATGAAAAAAATATGATGTTGCAACTCACCAAAACCTATTAATAAGAGGTTGCAAACATGTATGAGATGGCTCTAATGGATGTATATCCTGACTCTTTCTTTAATAGGATAGATCTTGGATTGAATGCTAGCTTGAATCATGAAACCTTACATCACAATTGTTAGCTCACAAACATACATGATGCATGAATATTTTGACATGATGCTTGATGCTTGAATAATGCTCTAAAATTATTGATAATCTACTCTTAAGACTATTTTCCATGCTCTTGTGAACTAAACTTTTCGATAAGGGTGCTCATTCAACTTGCTAGGTGTAAAACAAGTGAAAGAAACTTGTATTTATACTTAGTTATGCAAGAATTTCCAAAATTACAACACTACAAACCGAAATTAGATCTAGGAGGAAAAATTATTGCCAAGAATTTGAATTAATTTTAATTTTGGGCCACATGGGACTCATACGCCCAAGGTGGCATATGAGTCCTATTAAGCATAATTTAAGGGACCAAATTCAACCTTTTTTTAGAAAGGTGTAAAATCAAGATAAGGACCCAAAACCTTAGGTGGGACTCATATTCCCAAGGTGGTGTATAAGTCCCAGACCACTAAATCTAGGCCACACAACCTAAAAACACTAGAATTATGATTGGATGTTGGTTTCTGTCAGGATTATCCTCAAAAAGATGCAATAAATAAGGATTATGGATGTAAAATAAGGCTAATTAAAGCATAAAAAGGCCCAATTATTTATGAAAACCCTAGAAAAGTATGAAAATGTGTTATAAGACTTTACAACACTCTAAATAAGGTGTGGTTAAGTTTATTTAGTGTGAAGAACTTTTTCTTCCTTAGTCATTTTCATTTTTTGGCTTGCATAAATGTATTCAGCTTTGGGTGCACCTGTGCTCAAATAGAATCATTAGAAAGATGTGTAATGTGCCATGTGGTAGCTGTACAACTTTCATCTTTTGTCTTCCTTTCAGGAAAGAGTTTGAGACATGTGTTGACTCATAAGACATTTTCTTGGGAGACATATTCATAAGCTCGGGAGTTTCTGCCTTGTTGAGATGTCATCTCTTCTCCATGGGCTATTTGCACTTCCTATAGAGTAACCTGATTAAGGAGTTTGTTGGAGCTGGCTAGCCTTTTCTTTTCTCTTTCTCAATTTTTGGGATGGAATTTTTGAGATGGTGCCTAGGAGTGAAGTGATCGGTCAACTGGGAATTTTTCTAGGCTGTTGTTTTTAGGATTTGATTGTTTATGAGCCTCTACTTTGCTAAAATATCTAAAGGTTATTAATACAGTAGCTGAGAATTGGTGTGCAAAGATCATTGCAACCCAACCAAAGATCAATGATCGAATCATGTGCTATTAACTGTCAACACCTAGTGGTAATTACTTTTGAGCCGAGGCGGCGTGTATCTTTTGTTTTGGCTATATAAGAAGGGCGACGACACAAAAGAAGAAGGATTTTCCAAGATTATTTTTCTTTGTTAAGAAAAATTTCTTTACCTTTCTTAGGGTTTGAGAACTATTTTCATAAGCAACTAGTAGAACTACTTTACTTTGGAATGTTATATCTATTAAGGTTTACTCTATTGTTAGATTGGCAACCGACCTCTGTTTCAAAGTTCATTTGATATTTAAAATAACGAACTATTGAGGAGAAATTGTTGAGACTGTGCATGTATGGCCTTTTTCAAGTTTTCTTTCTTTGTATTATCATTCTGAATGAAACACTATGTCTTGCAAGCTATATCTAGGTAGTTTAAGTAGTGGATTTCTATGCTTTATGCTTGTATGGTAGAGTAGTGGCTTAAGAAAATTGGACTATGTCATTGGACTTCTCTATTTTTTTGAAAGTTATTATTTTGTTGTGCTATGTTATATTAGGAGGAATTGTTCATGTGATTTGTGAAATATTGTTTTGTTACCCATAAGAAATCTTTATGTTTGATCGGACCTTAATGAACACTACCTACAAAAAGATTTGAAAGTCTTCACTATGCTTGAAGTTAGTCTTTGTTGTTCATTCTCTTTCCAACAATGAAGGGTTGTGGCATTCTGTGTCTATTTATATCAATCATAGGAATGCTTTGGGTTTGAAATGTTGTAAAACCTTTGGTGCATCAACTTTTATGTTTTATGTTTACATTTTCTTCTCCCCTTATCTCAAAACCCCAAAGAAGAGTCAGCTTTCTATAAACACCTCAGAGGTATTCAATGAGACACAATTTGTTCCCCACTCCTTGAATTTCCCATAAGACTATCAGAGAGGCACAACCATTGATGATCAACAGTTATTTTTCTAGCACACCCAGTGGGACAAATTTTTTCCAAAAGCTTGATTAGAAGTTAGAAATATTTCTTGAATTAGGCTAAGGAAGGAAACTTATAGTTTCATGCCCAGAGTCAAAACAAGAGCATCCTCAAGAGGCCACTTCCAATACTCTCAGTAACCTACCTCAATCCCTAGAAGGAGAAGACTTATAGGTTTTGTATCATCTGTAAGGAGTAATAGAGCTAGAAGTCAAAGCCCAGTATCTAGAGCCTTATCTACTCCACCCAGAGGCTTAAACTTCCAAATAAGATTACATGTATATCTAATTCATAGGCATATTCTCTTTATGGCTCTCATACCTCCCTCTACTGCTAGAAATTTCATAACATGGGATATTGGTAGTCCACTACAGCTGCCTACACCACCAGATGTATGGTCTATTATACCTACTAATGTCCTCAAGGCTATTCCAAGATTCTCCAGAGAAGATTTCAAGACCCCATCCAAACACCTTCAAGATATAGCAGAGGTATGTAGGGTACATAACATATCAAAGGATAACATCACATTGAGGTTGCTAGCTACCTCTTTTAAGGGGAAGGCTCAAGATTGGTACTGATCTTTAGCCTTGGGTTCTATCATCTCTTGGGACTAGGTCAGACAATGCCTGTTTGAATGCTTCTAAAAAAAGGAGACCGCTCCTCGTTTCTACAACAACTAATTACCATAAAGAGGGCTTTGCATGAAGCCATGAGTGACTTCAACACTAGGTTCCACAAGACCTAGCAAAGGATCCTCATGACTGCTCTACCCCATACCGCCATGGTGTTCATATTCTATCTGAGGGCCTTTAACCTAGATATCATAGTCATGATAACTTCCATGGGAGGGGATATCTTGTCTGATGCATACGAAGTGGTGGTACGCATAGGGAATAATTTGATCAATGTCAGAAAGCTTCCACCTCGGCCACCAATGCCAATGTTTACAAAAATATCTAATAGCCATCAGGAAGAAGCCACTCCAAGCACTCCTGCAACACAATTATAGCTGGTCACCCCATAGTCTACGTACGTGCATCCTACTACTCAAGCAAGCACATCAAGTTTTTCTTTGATGGCGGCGGATATGATCAATATGAAGGATCTCATGCAGAATTTTTCTAACAAATTGGTCATTATCAAATGACAACAAGTGATGCCTCCAAAACCGAACACTCAAGCCTATGGTGGACGAAATTTGTCTTATCAACATAATTCATATCAAGGATCCTACCGAGGAGGAGGTCAATAGATGTCGTTAGCAAATCAGATAGTTTTGACCACCATGCCATTATAGACAACCAAGGATAGCTCGAATAAAGAGCTAATCCTGGGTTAGAACAATTTAGAGGAAGATGAAAATTCCTAGTGCTTCTCATGGAGCGATAGCCATATACCCCAAAATTTCCCAACGGGAAATATGTAGTAGAAGGTGGTGAAAAAAAGAAGTAAGGGCATGCTCCTGAATTCGGATGAGTATGAATCATCTGGAATGGATAATGCTCATTTTAGAGTGCAAATGGAAGGGATGTACCTAGAGCAAGAGTGAGACATTGCACCCTACCAAGCTCTTTTCTCATTGTTAGAAGAGGATGAGGCTATGTTTGTAAATGAAACTCTGACGACTAGAGTTCCACAAGTGCAGTAAAACTACAACACAAGATCAAAGAGAAGGATTATGGGAGAGTATGAACAATAAGCTCTATCATGTCCACATCTGCGTCAACTGTTCCCCCTAGACAAGTAGGCTTCATCACCCATCATCCAACCTTCTCCGCATCCACATAACGTATCACTGGCAGAGAAATAAATGAACAAAACACCAAGCCCAGTCATGTTGAAACATTTTTTTTCAAAAATGAGAGAAATACCTCCATTTAAGCCCAAGGCCCAAATGGTTGGGATGCTTAACATGGTGGAGTAATTGAAGAAGATTCCTTCCAATGTATATTTTTGGAATGTCATATCAATTTTCAGAGATAAATGCTACTTCAAGAAGTGTTAAAGGAGGAAGAAAAAATCCCACAAGCGAATGCAACTCAACCGTGCAATCAAAGTTGAGATGATAGACGCATGCTTCCCCCTCAGGCTCCAAAAGCAATAGATTATGGAAATGATGTAGGCAACACAAAATAGAAAGAGGTAAGTGGAACAAAGCCCACACCTTTATTTTTAACACTTATAGTAGGAAACAAATTGTTTCATAATAATATGATTGATTTGGGGGCTAGCACAACCATTATGCCAAAACAAGTGGAGGATGCTTTAAAGCTTAAGTATGAGCCCCTTGAAAAGGGAATTATATAGTTGGATAGGAAGAAGGTCCTAACTATTGGTCAGAGAAAGGATCTATCCCTGACCCTTTTCTCCTGCCCAAGCCAAACAGTCACGCAGGAAGTGGTAGTAATAGACATTCCACCGGTCTTCAAAATGTGTTTGTCAAGAGATTTCACTACCAAACTTTGTAGATACCTAGAACTTGAATAGTCCCACCTGATATTGAGAGCCAAACACAGGGTGAAGATGAAGATCCTATCTGAATCCTTGCATCCCAAACACATTGCAAATGACACAAATCTATGCTTTGGGGTTGCCCATACCTCTATCTTTTAGCAAGAGAGATATTGTGTAGAAATTCCCAGAGAAGAAGAAGATACAAGTTAGCAGATTTCTGAAGAAGTGTTTCTTAACAAGTTCATTGATTCTGACCCATTTGGAAACTTCCTGTTAAACATGTGCATGACAATTGAGAGGGGGGATGAATTATTTGTCACACAAATTCAAACTTAAACCTTTATCACTTATCAAATCTTCAACCACACTATTCTGTTATTAATTATAATCATGAAACATAAATAACGAAAAGTAAATCAACACACTGAACACCAAATTTTTACATGGAAAACCCAATAAGGGAAAAAACACGTTGAGGGTTAACTCACACTATATATTATTTTCAAAAAGAGGCTCAGTGCCAAAAGGACTCACTGTCCAAGTACAAAGGCTCACTACCTACAAAAAGGACTCACTATCCAACAAGGAGGCTCACTTCCTACATGAGTTTATACAAAACAAATTAAGGCTTTACAACCCAAAATGAACTAGAAAGATGCACCTATCATGTGCTGATATAGTTCTGGTGATGCTCAGAATACTGACTTGACACACTTCATTATATTTTCTCACTTTCAGACTTTCTACTGCTTCATACTTCTTACTCACTCATCACTTTTCTGCTCTACTTCTACACTTCCTATTGTCTACACAAACTTACTACACTACTTCTTCACACACACTCTCTCCTCTTGTACTAATACTCATCTTTCACACATTAAAACTGTTCGCCATATGTGTAAATATATATCTCATCTCCATCACAAGCATCAATTAGATTAGCCTAATTAGATTCCATTCATTATAAAAGATATCAACTATTAGCTCCAAAAATATTTTCAAAATGCAATTTAACCATTAGCACGATAAATTATGTTAGCTCAGACCAAGAGATAGGTTGCACATAATTTTTATATCATATCAAAATTATCTTAACAAGTCAGGCAGGAACAAACTTCAACGCTACCAATAGAATACTATGGATTCATTATATGAGCACAAAAACATGAAATATCTGGATCATGCATTCCTTTAACATCCATAAGTAGTTTCCAAAAGCCACATACTAGAAACTATCAACTATAGAGAAATGCAGACTAGAATACCAAAGAGGCACCAAAAATACCAGATCAACCACTGGAGAAGATAAGTCAGTTATACACACCAGTTTTAGAGTATCAAACCAAACTACCATAATGGTGACATCAATGAAAACATATAGATAACCTAGTCATTCTTCCAACACTTCCATTCTATAGGGCTAAGAACCTATGTAATTTTTGATGGGATCAAGTCTTCCTGAAAGTAATGAAAGATCAGGAGAAGTCTGACGACCTATCTTATAATTGTTTGTGGACCTTATATTTTGATGGTGCCAAATGCAAGGTTAGTGTTGGATTGGATTTTCGATTAGTGTCTCCAATGACATTAGAAACCCCCTTCAAACCTACCATGTTTTCAATTTCCATGCTCCAGTGACAATGTCAAATATGAAACTTTGGTTCATGGGTTGATTCTAGCAGTGCAAATGGGTGCAAGTAAGATACAAGCTTTTGGAAATTCAGAATTAGTACTAAGCTAGATATGTGGGTGAGCAACTGCAATAAATAAAAGGCTAAGATCTTACATACATAAGGTATGGGATATCATCGATAGTTTTGAAGCTTTTGATATACAAGTGACTCCCCAACCACAAACTAACATTGTTGATCAGATGTTTCCTATTGGACCACAGTTGGAATCAGTTTCTGACCCGATAAAGGAAGACATGGTGTAGATCATTGCTCGACCTTCAATTCTTGACAAAGGTAAGAATTAGTAAATTTTGGGTGATGATATTCAAATTGTTTCCTTCATACAGAAGTCAAGAACAAGTTTTGACTATCCACAACTAGGGAGAAATCTTCTTAAGGAATGTAAATCAAATATTTTCCACAGTTTCAAAAGATTATGAAGAGCTTGACATTGGAAGTAACACAAGATTGATAGCCAATAGGGAATTCTCTCACAAGGATAAAAGAAAGCTGAAAGATCTATGCTTCAGCTATGATCTTAGAGGTTACAACCTAATAATAGTTCAGTGTACAATTGGCCTGGCTGAGGGACCCAAGTCTATCAGACAGAGAGAAAGGTTAGTCAACCCAAAGGTTGAAGCTTTGATAGTACAAGAGCTCATCAAGTGGGACAAATCAAAGGTCATATGCCTTATCAAATTTTTTTCCTGGGTATTAACTTTGGTCCTAGTTTGGAAAAGGAATGGTGATATATGACTTTGTGTTGATTTTTGGGACTCAAGAAGGACTTTGCTGAAAGACAATTACCCCTCACCACTAATAAAGAAGTCCTCATAGACTCTAACTAGATCAAGGATTTTCTCCTTGATAATAGTACCCCAAGATACAATCAAGTCCACATAAAGGAATCCGACCAACATGGGATGAAATTTACCACTAAGTGGGAAATGTTTGCATATTTGAAAACATCATTTGGATTCTCTAATGCTGGTGCAACTCTTCAAAGGGAAATAGACATTACTTCAGAAAGATGGTTCAACCAGATTATTTTCATATATCTGGGCGATCTAGTAGTTAAAGATGATCATTTTGATCATCTAAAAGGGATTTTTCTGAAGCACCAACAATTTGGGATTCTCCCTAATCCAAAAAAATATTTTTATTCGGAGTGCCCCAAGGAAAGCTTCTCGTCTTTACAATACCATAGGAGGGAATAGTAATAAATCCTAAAAAAATATGAATGACAAAGGGGTTGTGATCTTTTCTAGGGAAGATTAATTTTTTCTATAGATTCATGTCAAATTTCATAAGAATTGTGCTCCTGACCACCCTGATATTTAAAGAGAACCTATATTTCCAACAAAATTCCAAGGGCACAACATTTTTCAAGCGGCTAAAGATGACCCTCTCCAAAGCCCTGACATTGGCTAGCCTAGATTTTTCCAATGAATTTTTACTCTATTTGTATGATGGCCAACATGGTATAGTTTATGGTATTTGTATGATGAAGAGCATCCTATTGCATTCCCTTTAAGGATCGTGAAGCAAAAGGGAGCCAGTGTGCGGGAATACATCACAAGAGAGAAAATTGTCAAGTTTCTTGAGAAGTTAGAAGCCAGGCTTGGCTTGCTCGAGAACATTATACCTGATAATGCCCAAGCCCTAGTGGAATCACAAATGTCAAATTTTGTTACCATATATAGGACTTTTTTGAAAGCTTCATCAAATTATTACTTACAAGGGAGTAGGTTAAGAAAATCAACCAACGAGAACTTAAGTAGTTTAGTCAAATGTACTGGGTCAAAACAACACAAAGATTGGCACAATCATGAACGAGCTGCCTTGGTGGTGGACCAAATTACCCCCATAGGTCTTGAAGACTTCCCTATATGAGTTGATGTATGGAAAATTGGAATAAATACCAAGACTAGAAGAAGATAGAGGAAAGGATCATGGTGCCATGATCAATCACCAACATACAATCAAACGGCGTTTTGACAAAAAAGACTTCTAACCCAGAATTCAAAGAAGGGAGCTTAGTGCTAAAGTATGACAAACGTGTTGCAAAACTAGGGCAACATACAAAATTGAAATCACCATGGAGAGGACCTTTCAAAAACAATGTGTGAAAATGAGAGAATGTGTATGAACTTGAAGAAATAGAGAACAATGCTTTAGATATACCGATGAATGGTATTTATCTAAATATTTTCCATTAAAATGCATAGTTTTGTTAAATTTTTTAGCAATTATGTACCATATGTAAAAATATTGTAATTATTTCAATTTTTGAGAAATAACAACCCAAGAATAACATAAGAGATAAAAGCTATATTATATTATGTTTATTGACAAAATTTACAATATAATGTGTGGCCCAAGGCTCAAAATTGAACATGAGGCTCTCTCAAGCGAAACCCAAAGGAAGTAGCAAGCAAAAAGAAGCAAAAGGGAGGCAATGAGTAGAAAAATAGTGAACTTTAGCCTCCAACTATTGACGATGAAACAAAAAGGGCTTGTTATCGGGTTCCTCTTCTTCTCCTTTTTCTTCTTCTTCTTATTCTTCTTCTTTCAATCTAATGGGTTGCAAGCAGGGGAAAAGACAAAAATACACGCAGGACACGTGGTGCAGACCTAGGGTCTACTCATTGGGGATTTTCACAAGGAAATCAAAGTGTTTTCTCTAGGTAGTCCCCAAAACTCGCTCCATGCTATACTCTCATAGGAGAAAAGTGGCCATTGGCTAAGAAGAACAGCGGTGTGCCTCAATGTCCATGGTGCAAAAATCAATAAGGAAGGGCAACTAGGGTATGTCTATTCCATAGTCCACATTCCTATGGAGGTCCATAGTGCTTGGGATGGACACTCGCATTATCTCACCAAACCCTTCCATCAGAGAAGTGTCAAACATTTTCTAGAACAACTCAATTATAATGGGCTTGGCCACATTAAAGTCCAATAGTGAGTCCATGAATCAAGAAAGCACATTGCAGTTGCTTCAAAGCTGGTTCTCATCAATAATATAGTCTACACTGACTACCCACTTGAACACTACCATGATGAGGTGGTCACAATTCTTCACCAAGTTCTTGATTTGGTCAATAGTGACCTCTCCCGTGAAGCAGTTTTGCGGTCTCTATGGAAGTAGTCAAATAGGGGTGCCTAGGCTAGTAGACATTCTGATGAAGCAGTGAATTATGGAAGAAAAAGAATAAGTGGAAGGCCAGCTAACTTAGGGGACTATATGTTCGAATGAATGTTGCAAAAGTGGCATAGCTATATATAGAAAAGGCCAACTGGAAAACTCAACCAATGGGATGTCTATTTTTGGCCAGACAACAATGGAAAGTTGTAAAACAAAACAAAGCAAGGTGGATAAATCATATAGAGGATCTGATGAAATTCCTTGAGAAATAAATTTAGGCATTAGGAGTAAATGCTCTCTTATCCCAATGGCTGGCATGTTTCCTTCACCATCATCAGTTCCAACTAGTTCACTAATGGGAAAAGACATGGATGAACATGTTAAAACTTTGACAAATTAATGGGAATTTTTTTTCAAGACAACCTTGTGTCACCTCAACACGTTCAATATGATGAAAATCATGCTTTTTGATGCAATAAATTGAGTTGTAAAAGAGGTGGCAAAGAGAATGTACTAATTCCATTCTCATAGTTTTCTCAGCATTCCTAAGGGATACAGATCACATATTCACACGTATCACCCTAGTGGAAACATTTAATGCGCCAACGATGGTGGCATAGTGTTAACTGCATGCACAAGTTAGAGAAATAATTGCACTCAAAAGTAGTTTTTTCTAAAGAAGCAAAAGAAAAGTGGTTGTTATTACTAGAGAATCTATCTATAACTTTCTCATACAATCATGGCAGAAGCATCTACCTTCGGCAGACAAGCCAAAGTTACAAGAAGAAGACCTAGCTACACTGATGTTTTTGGGAACTACTCATTCACCAATGCCCTAACACTATAAAAACAACCATTTGAACACTACAAAAAATTTCAACCTAATAAACACATCTAAAGAGAGGTGGTTCAAGGCATCACTGACAATGTTTTCGACCCTCAATTATCCACCAACCCTAAAAATATAAGGGAAGGTGCATTTCAGAGGATACTGGAGAAGAGCCATTAGAGGGTTTTACATTTCGGCTCTAGAACAGTGGTCTTCTATAGTTTGTGCTACCTACTATGCATCCATTCCTAGAGCTGGTTGATGCATGTGCAAAGAGGTTTAACAAAAATACAAAGTCCATTGAGGTTTGTGGGGTCAAGATTACCATTTCTGCCAAAGCTATACGGGATATGTTGTGTATCCCTACAAGATGGGGTGTTGAGCATTTCCATGAAGAGTAAATGGATGCCCTGGGAGAAGATATGTTCAAGAAAACAAGTTTTTATGAGGATGAGACAAAGGAAAGGTCATAGAGAGGACATATTCGCTAGCCTCTTTCACATAAGAAATTTAAGAAGGATATGCAGTCTGTATTCTCAATGTTTCCCTGTATTTTTGGACTCAATGATGATGAAGAAGTTAACCCTTTCCAGTTTTCCCTAGGCCTTGCACTCAAAATAGAAAGGATCCAGAGGCATTACACTTTTACTGAGCTAATAACTAGGAATATGAAGTTTCAAATGAAGAACTACAATGTTGAGTCCAAATTAAGGTATTCTTTCATCCTAGTTCATTTGTTATTACATCAAAATTTTGAGTGGCTAGGGAGGAATGCACCAGTGTCTAGGATAGATGAGAGAGTTGTGTCCAACCAATTTCTATATAGACCCCTATGCTTTCAAGAATAGGGGATTATTTTTTATTTGCAAATTATTTTCTAAGGCTAGTGCTCTAGGATTTATTGCCTCGCCACATTGGTCATTTCTCTTAGGAGGTTATAGAATGGATGGAACATCCACCTATCCCATTGGATTATTTCTTGGGTGAGGATTTCACATTTGTCAAGTTTCATGGCTTTCCCGGGGAGGTTTTTTGACTCCCCAGATTTATAACAGACTGAACCTTTGCATTGGAAGCATGCCAACAAGTATCCACCATCGACAATATTTATGGTTCTGGTCAAAATAAAGAAAATATTTTTGATCTTCCCCTTGTGATTGCAAAGAGTCAGGTGATACTAGCTAAGCGCAAGGCTGAGGATGAGATCACAAATTTACTGGCGACTCTAGGTTTGTTCCTCATTTGTGAAAAATGGAATTATAATCCAAATAGAAATTTTAGTTTAAGGCACGAGGTTAGGGAATATTTCCAAAGAAGGAGAAATCCTGGTCAAGAGAGTGCAAAAATATATATTGACCTGTCCCATATTCTAGAAGAGCGGCCAAGATGGCTAAGTTTTTATGAGCCCCAAGCACAATATAAGAGGAATATTCTAATGGGAAAAACTCTTAATGCATAGCTAAGGCATAAGGGATGGTTGGAAATAAATAAGGAAAACTTCTGGAGGTTCCAACAAGAGATGAGAAATCTAAGTGCCTTGTTCGGTAGCTTTCATCTTGATGAGGAATTCGAGGACATATATGACAAAGAGGTTGATTCCGACAACAAAAATCCTAAGATGAGCCATGAAATTGATGAGGAACAAGTTCCACTCCTAGTTCATAGACCTTAGGAATCTGACATCTGAAGGGATTCAGGGCAAGGGGGTTCACAAGTTTCGTCTACCTCTTGCACATAAAATAAAGGAAAAGGGCCTGATAGTCCCCAAGGGGATCCTTAGTGGTCACTGAAGGCCAAATGTCAGAGGACTCTAGAGGTAAGGGATCAGAACATATTGGTCCTTATCATGAAAAGTGAAGGAGAATCCAAGACCTGGGAACCCCTATCATATTGGTCTGACAGGAAGAAGAAGTGGAGTCTTCCCTACAAAATGTTTCATCCACTGTGCCTCAGGTAAGTTTCTCTCCCACTCTTCTTTCTATTTATGCATCTTTGGTCAATCCCTCACCTCCTCCTATCAGAGGGAATCCTCCATCTTTGGTTCCAAAACTAGTAATGTTGAATGCACCCCCTCTCATTGTCAATGAACCTGCTGAAACCATCCTGGGTGCCGAAGGAGCGTCATCTACCACGATCGCTATCATGTCATTAGTCACCTTGTCAATGCACCCCATTAGAATGGTTGAAACCATCGCCTTTCCCATTACTCTTGTCCCATCTACTTCTAGAAAGGCATCTCTCCATGAGCCTATTTTTGTGTTTATCCCTACTATCTCTTCCCCTACTCCATTTGGCATCCCACCTTTTTCCATGATCATGCTACCTTTTGTGTCCCCCCATGCTCACACATCAAAAATTTTCCCTACAACCACCCTTTTCGGGCTGGCCCTTAGTGCTCTCATTGTCGCTTAGAGCATCAATGTCCCTCAGACTCTTCAGAGTCATTTCGACACTACCAAATAGGCCCAAAAGGCCAAGAATTAGAAAATATTGTCAAAACGTGCAGAGGGGCCTGCCACCAAGATGATCGAAGCCTATTTTAATGAAGAGCAAAACTTTCTACTTATTACCACCATGAAGCCACTCGTTTCCAAGCCTGAAGGAAAAATGCAGATGGAAGATTATGAAATTCATGATGTGGGCCTAAAATTGAGTGAAACTCACCTACATGATAAAATGATCCTAGCCAAAGCCATGTAGAGGGTGGTATATGTTGACTATGAAAGGTTGGATAGGCAATTAAGGAAGTGCAAGGTTGAGTTGGAAAATGTAAAAGGAACAGTGAGCAGACTACAAAATGAAGTCTGAGCCAGGGAAGTAGAAGTAACCCATGTAAGGAAAATTCAAGGCCAACAAGGAGACATGTCCAAGTTGCTTGCAAATGCTCAGAATGAACAAGTTCAACTTCATGCTAAAATTGAAAACTTGAAGAGAGAGTTAAGTGATGTTCAATCCTAAAATACCGATGATCTTCAAAGGATCTAGATAGAGGTAGAAGAGTCAAGACAAGAAGTTGTAAGACTAAGCTCTAAGTTGGAAAACGCTCTTCATGAGAAGGGTCAAATGGAAGAAAACACCAGGGAAAAGGAGGCTTAATTTAACTAGAAGTTAATTGTTGCAAGAGGATCTAGACCCCTCCCTATAATCAGGAGGTTGATAGCAAGACATTAAGAGAAGATAGCGGTTGGTGTGTGTGTTTTGGGACCCACCTTGCAATTTATAAGGGATGTTTGGGAATTGAATGTCAAGGTCAGTCTAATGGCTGATCAGTTCATGCAAAAATGTTCACCCCGAGTGGTGGATTCCCAAAGTTTCATCTTGAAATTGTGCATCACCACTAATCAGGTTCTTGAAAGAGTAATAATTCCCAATCGGTAGGTTGCCTTCATCAAAGACAACAATATCATCAACTATCACATGGTTGTGATAAAACATAAGGATTACTAGATAGTATTGAATAAATGGGTCATTAAGATCAAGAAGGAATTTGTCATCCTGGTTAGTTTCAGGTTGCCTCCTCTTCTTTCCCCAGATGAAAAATGTGTTGACAATGGAGAAAATCAATGATGTAATTGGACGCAAGATCCAAACCATCGCAAAAATTCCAAGCTCAAGTGTTACACCTATGGTGGATGATGTTGAGCACGAGATCTACCCTCTTTCTCAGCTCTATTATCACTTGGGTGTGACTTCTTCCAGATGGGGGCTCATCTCTTTTTCGGATATTTTCGGTTTTGAGAAAGCATATGGGAAGATCCAGACCCTTGTTCTACCAACTCATGTGGATTGGGAGGCTTAGCATGCCACTTTTGTCAAACTCCAAGAACAACCAGAGCCCTAGGTTCATATCTTCGTAGAGCGGAGACCCATGTGAGTCGCCAGAACTATGAAGTACTTTTTCTACCTCAGTCATTTTCATTTTTTGGTTTTCATAAATGTATTTAGCTATGGGTACACCCACACTCAAATAGAATCATCAAAAAGATGCACAATGCACCACGTGGTGGTTGTGTAGCTTTCATCTTTCATCTTCCTTTTGGGAAAGAGTTTGGGACACATGTTGAATCGTCATAAATTTTCTTGGGAGCTCTATTCATAAGCTCAAGAGTTTTCGCCTTATTGACACAACATCTCTTCACTATGGGCTATTTGCACCTCCTATAGAGTAATCTGATTGAGGTGTTTGTTGGAGTTAGTTGAACTTTTCTTTTCTTTTTCTCAGTTTTTGGTATGGAAGTTTTGAGACAGTTCTTAGGAGTGATGTGATCGGTCAACTACGCCTTTTCTAGGCTGTTGTTTTTAGGATTTGATCATTTATGGGCCTCTATCTTTGCTAAAATATCTAAAGGATATTAATACGGTAGTTGAGAATTGATGTACAAAGATCTTTGCAACCTAACCAAAGATCTATGATTGAATCATGTGTTATTAACTGTCAACACCTAGCGGAAATTAATTTTGAGCTGAGGTGGCATATATCTTTTGTTATGGCTATATAAGGAGGGTGACGACATAAAAGAAGAAGGATTTTCCAAGATATATTTTCTTTGTTAAGAAAAGTTTCTTTACTTTTCTTAGGTTTTTAGAACTATTTTCAGAAGCAAGTTGCAAAACTACTTTACTTTGGCATGTTATATCTATTAAGGTTTAAACTATTGTCAGATTGGCATCTGACCTCTTTTTCAAAGTTCATTTGATATTTAAAAGCATGAACTATTGAGGAGAAATTGTTGAGACTGTGCATGTATAGCCTTTTTCAAGTTTTCTTTCGTTGTATTATTGTTCTAAATGAAACACTGTGTCTTGCAAGCTATATCTGGATAGTTTAAGAAGCAGGTTTCTATTCTTTATGCTCATATGGTAGAGTAGTGGCTTAAGAAAACTGGACTATGTCATTGGACTTCTCTATTTTTTTGAAAGTTTTAATTTTGTTGTGTTATAATGTATTAGGAGGAAGAGTTCATGTGATTTTTGAAATATTGTTCTGTTACCCATAATAAATCTTTATGTTTGATCAGACCTTAATGAACATTTCCTATGTAATTATTTGAAATTTTGCACTGTGCTTGAAGTTATCCTTTGTTGTTCATTCTCTTTCCAACAATGAAGGGTTGTGGCATTCTATGTCTAGTTATATCAATCATAAGAATGATTTGGGTTTGAAATGTTGTAAAAGATTTGGTGCGTTGCCTTTTACATTTTATGTTTACATTTTCTTCTCCCCTTATCTCAAAAGCCAAAGAAGAGTCAATTTTTTATAAAAATCCCTAGAGGTATTCAGTGAGATGCAATTTGTCCCCCACTCATTGAATTTCCCATAAGACTGTCAGAGAGGCACAAACTTTGATGATCAACATTTAGTTTGCAAGTGTGCAAGACCTAATGTGAGTGTGTTAAACACATTACAACACTAATTCAAGGCATCATTAGGCTCAATTTTACAAGGAGGTCCCAAATGTTAGAAACCAAGATCTGAAATACAAACCAGAAAATACTTCCATAGAAGAGAAAAATAGAGAAAGTAGAGATATTGCAAAAAAATGTGCAACATAATATTATTCAGGAAAAATTTAATTACAAGATATGATTTTCTTTATAAAAGAAAAGATGCATAACCCTAATCTTATCTTGAGCAACAAGATAGCTCAACAAGATAAGGATGAGAATAAATTAACCTAGGAATTAAATAAAGCCTAAGTAAACTTATGCAAGTGTAATTAAATATTAATTACACCAACACCCCCCATAAGTGCAACTTAGGGAGACTAAAAAATAATGCACCTAAAACTAAGATGAATGTAGGAAAGCATGAATGAATGGGTCCTGACAACAAGACCTGATCAGGTACCCAAGTAAAAATACAATATTGAGGTAGAGAAGGAAAACCCACTGGGAAAAGACCCCCCTACATTGAGATGACTGTTGCAAAGAAGCACTATAAGAACACTGTGGAGTAACACTAGAACCACAATCTGACAAGCAAGGAAAGATACTTATATCTACAATTCAAACAAAAAATTGAATAATGATAATGTGACAGACCCAGATGCCAGAACACTGGAAAACTCACAAACTGGAACAACCCAGGAATCAGTGAAGCAATAGTAGATGATATGATGACATAATAAAACCATGTATCTCGATCTTGATGCCAAACAATGACTAAAAATCTTCCATGGAACAAGTACCATAAAGATCTGGAACATTAACCATAAAAACATGGCCCTCAAACTGAGAAGGATCTGAACCAATGTAGATCAAGAAACATAAACTCTCAATCTAAAGTGTGAACCGATGAATTCGATATGTGTCAAGCTAAGAAAAAATGTGGCCAAAAGAAACTAAGAAACTAAATAACCATGTGAGTTGCAACAAATCAAGATGAATATGGAGATCAAATGCATGCACACTCTAATCAGATTATTATGCAAGAAACCCCCCTGATGGAACTTTATCTCAGTTCATTTATTACAATAACCCAACGATTGTAAAAGGAGAGCATACAAACATGCATAAACAAAAATAAAAATAGACCTCAGATCTATGTAGAGGACTCAATCAGCTTTCCAATGCCGCAAGAATGATGAAAAAGGATCACCGAGTCAAAAGATATGCCCTCTAGAGTGAAAACAACATCTGAGTTCAAAGACCTGCAAAATAAATCTAGAGGAAAAATTTAGTAAAAAACTTGCACCACTGGATCAGCGTTGAAATCTTTCCAACGGTATCTCATTTGTGAAAAATGGAGATCGTATGCAAAAATATTCCGATTTAGTGAAAGTTGCTCCAGAAGGCCCAATAAGGCTTGCAAGGCCCCCAGGGGGCTAAACTTTCAGCCCCTAGTCCTATGCACGACCGGGGGCTTACAATCTGGTGGCTGGGGAGGAGCCCTTGGTCCTCCATGGGACCGATGGTTTTGCAGAGGGGGCTAGGCGGCTAGGTGGGGGCTGGGCGCATAGCACTCCCCCATGTGACTAGCATTGTGCACAATGGAGCCCATAGGGGTTGGCACTCATCGATGGAGGAGATGGATGATGCCACCTATGGCGTGGTAAGACCGGTGACCTCCCAGTGGCCGCTTGGTGGCAGGTTGAATTTGTATTCAAGGCACCAACATGCACTTAAAAAACATGTTTTTTTTTTAAATATTTTGTGCATCGAATCGTGTTGGGGAGGCCGTACGACCCCCCAGACAATTGTTTTTTTCTTTTTGGACCAACTTCACCAAAATCAGCAAAACAGAGGGCGATCTTAGGGTTTTTGGCCGTTGCAAACGCCTTCGTTTTTGCCCAAAATGCTCTAAAAAATTGACTACCCCTAGAACTTGAAAAAATTCTCCTAGCTTGAAACCCTCATGGATTTGGCAAACAATGGCCAAAATATGCAAAAAAAATCCAATCCTGACTTTTTCCAGTGCTTTGAATCCAATGGTGAAGCCCAATCTAATCCAAAATGCCTCATAAATGAACTCAAGGCATGATAACCTCAAGGAATCTTGAACGAACCCTACAATGATTTTCTCAAAAATCTGAGAAGGGGCTACAAATCAAGGCTCTGATACCATGTTAGAAACCAAGATCTAAAATGCAAACTAGAAAATCCTTCCACAAAAGAGAAAAATAGAAAAAGTAGAGATATTGCAAAAATATGTGCAACATAATATTATTAAAAAAAAATATAATTACAAGATATGATTTTCTTTATAAAAGCAAAGATGCATAACCCTAATCTTATCTTGAGCAACAAGATAGCTCAACAAGATAAGGATGAGAATAAATTAAACTAGGAATTAAATAAATCCTAAGTAAACTTATGCAAGTGTAGTTAAATATTAATTACACCAAGACCAAAAAGGTGTGAAAATGTCATCGATGACATTTTTTGACACTATAGATGTGCCTCTTTCCACAAAGCTTGATAGGCCTAGCCATTGATCATTTTTCTCAGTTGCCTCCAAGTGTCAAAACCTTCCAAGAAATCATTGATAAATTCATAGATCACTTTTCCTTTAATTTTGACATGGATGTAAGCCTAGAAGAGTTATATATCCCGAAACAAAATAAAGGAGAATCTTTTGCCAATTTCTTACAACAATGGAGGTAAAGAGCTAGTAAGAGCAAGTGGCCAATTCTCGATGAAAAAAAAGTGGGGATCATGATAGAAAATCTAGATCCAGATGTATCCTTTCACTAAAAAATGTAGTGCATTACATCTTATGACGATATTGTCCCTAGATCCCTTAACATCGAGAGAGCTCTAATCTCACAGGGAAATACTCAAGACTACAAATACAACCACCTATCAACCAACTCAAATGACAAGCATCATGTCTAGGCTAAGAACAAGAATGTAATGAATGAAGGCATGGTAGATGCTAAGGTGGTCCTAAGTGCTCCTAGGTCAAACAACAATCAAATAGCTAATGTTCAACCAACTATACAACAAACAACACAACCTCATAACAATTAGATCAAAAACACTGAAATACAACAACAATGAACTACAAACAAGAACAACTATCCAAAATGCAAGTACACATAGTTTTAAGAACCTATCAAAACCATCATGAAGAAATTGGTAGAGTCAAACCTAATAATGCTTCCCAATTTTGAGAACTACCAAGAACCATAGGATAAACCACCCTGGTACAACAAAAAATATATTTGTGAATTCCACAAAACAACAAACTGCATAAGGCTCAAAAATATTATCCAATATCTTATAGAGAGTGAATCCATATCTATTGAAATTCCAGCCAACAACTAGGATCTTAAGATATACAAGATCCCTATGTTAGATCATAGCAAAGAAACAACATTGGAAGAGCTAAGGATTACACAAATGTACAACATACCTATTCCAATGTAGTTGCTTCCTATGATAGTGTCATCACCATTGTCACCATCAAAGGGCCTAGTGCAGAGTGTGGAGTCACCACATGACATGGAAAATTCACCATCCAAGGAGTCCCATCTCAATCTAGGGCACAAACTAATTTGCCAATATCAAACCATAGCAAGTACAATCTCTTAGATCAACTTAAGAAGATCCCCACATAGATTTATATCTTATAACTATTGATCCTATCACCTGCATAGAGGGAAATCTTAGAGAAGGATTTATCTTCATCATCTGTCCCCGAGGATATTGATACAGAATAGTTTCAAGCTACGGTAGGACATATCACTAATAATCTTCTCACCTTCTCAAAACAAGATCTACCATTGCAACTATCTCATATCTGTGCTTTGCACCTTGAGGTCATTATTCATAAGAACAAGGTTGAAAGAGTCTTAGTAGATGGAGGTGCTAGTATGAACATTTGCACCCTTCATTCGATCAAGGAATTGGACTATTTAAAGGATACTATTGAGAAAGAAAATAGTACCACCATCAGATCATATGATGATCAAGAGCGAGTATCACAAGAAATCATCACACTACCCATCCAAGGAGGACCTGTCATTGTATAAACTACATTCCAAGTGTTAGACCTTGATCTCCCCTACAACATCCTATGTGGCTAGGCATGGATCCATGCCCTAAAAGTTGTAGCTTTGACCTACCATCAATGTGTAAAGTTTCCTTTTGAGGGCAAAGAAGTTACCATCCATGGAGATATTGAACCTTTTTACTACTGCAAACACCTTGAGGCCAAGCTTTACAAGATACCCCAAATCCTTAAAACTGATGAAGGGCTTGCTCCATCTTCCTCATTTGTTGACACATCATCCCTTGCATCTACCTCAAAAATGAAAACACCCATTGTGCAGAACATTCCTGATATCAAAGCAGTGATCTGCAATGATGGTTGTGGAAACTATAAACTAACGAAGGATTTTTTTGTGTTGGGGGAGCTATGTATTTCTCCCAAATCTCATGGGGAACCTGCACATATCAACAAAGAGGCCGAAACAATCTAGATGGAAGCTACCACCTTCACCAAGTGGGGGGATTTGAAAAAAGAGGATGCCAATGAGGAGGATGTCTCTAAAATGCTATATCAAGATGAACGACCCATCCCTACCATTCCCATGGAAGATGACAACAAAGGCTTGCAACTAATGAAGGGATGTAGATATAACAAGAATGAGAAACTGAGACAAAATGAAAATTTTTGCTAGAACCCATCGTTCCTGAGAAACATCCAAAGAATCTTGGCCCAAGTTGTACTACTAGCAAGGTTACACTTATTGGCAAAGGTACTTATGCTAAAAGCATTGAGGCTTCCTCTTGGTTACCAACAGCACGTGATACTACCCTAGATGACTTCCCCCTTGATTTTTCTGACCTATTTGAGAATAACTCTCTTTTCATGATATCCACAACATCCTTCACCCTGAATGGTCAACCAATTGAAATAAGCCTAGTATACCCACAACTCATTGACTGGGACCAACAAGGATCACCAATTCTAGATTTATTCAAAAATGATGAAGCGATCTCGGAACTCATTTGACTCTATGACAACTTACCATGGGTCGATCAAAAAGTTGGTTTTGATATAGAGTTAGACACAGGGGCATACTACGGGGAGATGATCGAATCCTTTAGTCACAAAATGGACAACATGCAATTAACATGCAGATCTTTGAGTGAAAACCACATTGTGGAACTTTCTGATCCTAAACTAGTAAAAATAAAGGATGCATCCTAGGATGAAAACCTCTCTGAGGTACCCAAAGATGAGGGATTCAATCTCCCCCTTAGTGCAATACATCTAGAAAATTTAGTAGTTCAAGCAGAAAAGGCCACTCTAGTCAATGTGAGAATAGAAGAAGCACCCAAGATCACTTTCTATGCTAAATCCTTGTTGGATGAAGAATAGAAGAACCTAGCAACATTCCTAAAAGAGTGAAGAGCTAACTTTGCATGGTCATACATAGATACGTACACCAAGGCTCAATCTAGTAGATTGTGCATCACTTAGAAGTCTATCATAAAGCTATACTAGTGAAGAAAAAATTACGAAAGATGCACCCTCAGATAGCACTCTTGGTGAAACTTGAGTTACAAAAGATTCTTGACATTGGATTCATCTGATTGATAGATTATCCTGAGTGGGTTTCAAACCTAGTACCAATCTCCAAACCCACCAGTGGCATCATAATATACATATATTTCAAAATATTAGACAAAGCATGCCCGAAGGATGATTTCCCTCTTCCTAGCATTGACATCATTGTGGATTTGATAGCTAAACATGAAATACCATCACTCATGGATGGTTTCTCAGGGTATAATCAAATCATGATCGCTAAGGATGATTAACAAAAAACTACATTCACTTGTCCATGGGGAACATATTGTTCGAACATGATACCATTTAGGTTGAAGAACATAGGAGCAACCTATCAAAGAGCAATGACCCTAATGCAGAGTAGGGAGGAGATCTCACAAAATTACAATTCAATCTATTTTTAACAGTATTTCAATCTTGAAAACCCTAACTTGGTGTTGTTTCACAATTTCTTCATATTCCCTTGTACCACATCGAACAGTCAACATCGAACAGTCAATTTTCTTCATAACTTTCAAAATAAATTTTAAACACACAAAATATTTTACATTCTAGATACCCTTTATGACATTCTTTGACATATCTAATTTGTGTATACACTTGTTTTAGACCTTCACCACCTAAAATTGATTGATACACTGAAAGTAGGCTTAGTTAGCCATGTTTTACAAGGTAACCTTATGAAACTTAATCCCCAAATCACTAAACTTTATTCCAATGCTCTTAACAGGTCACAAATGGTTTGAATCAATAAATTTTGACAAATGGAACACCCACAAACTCATCAAACTACAAAACCCTTACCTAGGCTTATTTAGGCTTATTCACAATAGGGTTTATTGGATCTACAAACTCCATGCCTTATTTCACCTTACCAACACCCCAAACACATCTTATAGGGTCTACACATGCTTCCCAAACCAAATCCCACTCTTCACTAATTCCTTTTCATCAGACTCCAACTCTTAGCCACCATTATTTGCTCAAACATGACTAAAAACAACTAGGGAATCATTCAAACTCCATCAAACTACCTCCCCTGCTCCTGCAAAACACATAAATACAAAAAATATGCCTAAATATGTCATTCCACCAAGTTAGAGCTTTTTCTACCAGGTGAAATGGCTCACAAGTCCATTTTATACAATTAAACCCTTAAATTCAGGGTTTCAAGGCTGCCTTAAAAAAAATACAATAAAAATATTTAAACTCAATAAAATTATATGAAACAAAGACCAAAATGAAGTTGATTCAATCCTCTACCAAAAAAAATGCATAAGAAATCACTCTTAGCGAATACAAGGCCATACAGGGGCATGTAGTAGCAAGTCTCCATTATAACTTTGCAAAAATAGAGTAATTTGTATTGCTATTCTTCAAAATACAACTAACCAAACTTAGTTTTGACCTTCAAAATCTTTTTAAACCTCTTCCCAACATTTCCTAACTACCTCTTAAATTGCAACTATCCACCTTCCTTTAATTACAACTAGTGACCTTTCAAATCCCTATTTTTCGCATGTTTGCACAATTGACCTCATATGACTCTAATCACCTAGAAGCATTATAAATGGTCTAAATAGACCTTATTGCACAACAAAAAAATGACTTCACCAAACCAAACCAACACTTAGCAACTTTTTCAACATTTTGTTGGCAAAATGACAACTTTCCACACCATATCACCTAATGACTCCAAAAACATGACAAAACATATCAAGTGGTCTTAAAAAACCTCATTAAACCAAGTATGACTCAAAATTTAGAAAAACCACCTTTATACCCCTATTTACATGATGGAGCTAGGTTCCCTTGCACCATACACCCGGACAGAAAAGGGACTCAAGTCCCTTGAGGACTGTGCTGCAACAAACCATGATTGATCACATCATTTCTTTGATATCCAAATGTCCTTCCATTGAACTAGGTATTGAATATTTGCATTGTTCTTTGCATTAGTGAACCCTTTTCCACCTAGAAATTGTTCCAACTTCATAAGCTAACTTGATGGATGTTCTCTAAATTTTCCCTCATCTGGAACCAATGTTTGAACCGTAGATTTTTGGGTAGGGCTTATAGACTACTCTTGCACTCTTAGGATGTTTCACCTAAAAGGAGAGAGATAAACCCCACTCAAAATATCTAGGTGGTTTACTCAAATTAGGATATTTATGATCTTATTTAAGCTAAATGGAATGATCTAGGTGCAATTAAGTGAACTATTTCACTGATGATGAATGCTAAACCTAAGAATTATGCAATGTTGGAAAACATAATGTGATATGAAAACATGAAGTAAACATAAACAAATGCAAAAAAAAAGTAAAGAAGGCTAAATCAAAGTGCACCTAGAGGTCTGATGAAGATTCTAGAGTATTTTGAATGCTGGCAGAAATCACTAAAATTCACCAATGGGACTGATTCGCCACTGATGGCAAATCAGTCCTGCTTTTGATGAAAACTTCTAGAAATTGGTTTATGAGTGTCAGGATCTAGAATATGACAAAATATGGATTTCCAACCTTAAGGTGGGACTCATTCACCACTGATGGTGAATTAGTCCACTCCCAAAATTTTGAGAAATCAGGGACCAATCCTATAGCACCAGATCTGAATTTGTCTGCTTGACGAGTTACCGAAGTCAAATTTATGAAAAATGGATAGAATGTCTTCTCCAAGCTTGAAATAGGATGTAGTTGACTTGAAACACTGTGTTAAATTCTTGTCCACTTTTCAACACCTAAATTCTTGATAAATATTTATACACAAGTTTACAAACACACATGCAAGAGGGGAAAAATGGTTAAGGGTTAGGCTATAGGGATTTTCCTTGGTCAAATCCCATTTTGGTAATCAAACCCTTAATGAAATAATGAAATTGAAGAGAATGATAAATAAATAACATAAAAATGCTATCAACTTACCAAACCTGTGTTGAAGAAAATATGAAGATATAACAATGGTTGCTCCAAAATACTTGAATGTTTGAATGAGTGAGTGAATAAGTGAACTTGATGAATGGGGGTTAAAATGGATGTAAAAAAACTTATTTATACACATGTGTTCCTTAGTAACTCATTAATACCTCATCACAGTCTGACATAAGGTGATTTTAAATAAAAACCCTAAAGAAAATTTGAAATATTTTGAGTTTTGAGCCAAGAGGGACTCATTTGCCACCCATGGCGAATGGGTCCCACCTTGGACTTGAAAGTGGGTGTCGGGAATTATCTTGCATTGAATGTTGTTTTTTGGGTTTACATTAAAAAACACACTTAATTAAGCCTTATAGGGCATAAAGGGGTCAAATAAAGCATAAGAAAGGTGTAAATAATGAAATTATGCCTAGAAAAGTGTGAAATATTGTTACAACACTTTAAAATAGGACTTAATAAGTGATGAAAAGGTGATTTTTAGGTGAATTGTAATAAATAGATTCTAGAAAAGTGTATAAATGTTTTACAACACTTCACAACACCTTCACAAGATGCCATAATTTGAATTTTAATGACTAAATGTGAATGTTCAAGCCACATTACAACATTAAATTAGAGCAAAATGGACCAAGCATCATGAAGAAAGGCCTAAAATACCATGAAAATTTCAAGGGCCCATTTTTCTACAGTGCATTTATCCCCCACTTTAGTGAGAGGATGAACTTTCTTCAAACTAACACTAATGTAACCATGCATATCGAGAGAGAGGTCCCAATGCACTTATGTTAGAAAGATGGAATGGCAATGATCAAGAGGGATGATCAAGCCCCCAGGATAAAGATCCCATGGAAAAATAGACATAAGAAAAAAGGAACACACATGTGAAAGGGAAATTGAATTGAGCTTCGATCGTCTATCCAACGAGTTGTGGATTAGATCTAGGTTGATTGTTTGAAAAATTTATACTCACTCTGGGGTGACATAACTCATGGCGGTCCACTAGGTGATAAGACCAAAAAAGGTGAAGTACATAGGCTAGTCAATATGCACTCACAAACACAGGTGGCTATGGGGAAATTCATGCCATTGAATGGGCTTCCCGCTCAACCATATCAAAGTTATACCTCTTGATAACTTTAACAAGCCACCAAAAAGGAAAATATCGGTTCATGACTCATGAGACAAGTAAAGTTTTGTCTTCTTAGAACTCATGAACAAAGAGGATGGTACCATAGGCATGCAAATTGCATTATGCAAGGTGTCAAAAATGAAAAATGCAAAAATCTAACATGTAAAAGATGTTAAAAGGAGTCTCGTTAAGTTCATGTGAGGTCTGTTACTTAGGGAACATTCTGTCTAATGTCTCCAAGAGAGGACCAATCAAAGAATAAAATATTCACAACTTAGGGGATGCAATGCATCACATCAGGTCACTAAGAAGAATGTAATATGCTAAGATAGATCACACTTATGAAGGACATCATACCCAATGTCATCCACAAAGTGACAAGTGCATTGTATGAAGTGACAAGGCTGCACTAAGAATGCAAAAAATGAAATTATGCCAATGTATGCCCCCCACTTTAAAGGAATTTCTACACATTGTTCTATGAGCAATTACTTTAAAGTAGTGAAAGAAAAAATGCAAAAAGAAAACAAGACATGAGAGCCAACTTGGTAAGCCCCTATGCCAAGTCATATGTTTCCAAGTAAGGTTGTGTCATGTAAACGAAAAATAAAACAAAAGAAAGGGAGGTTGCCCCCTAGAAAAAGAACACACCAAACACATAAGGGATCTATGGTTTTGGGGTTAGTATGTTCATTTCTGCAATGTTTTGATTAAAGAGCTCAGAGCTGTCATCATTCCCCAGAGCACATAAAACTTGAAGAATGACATAAAGAGCGAAAACAAAGGAAAACAAAGTCCATTTTGTGTCAACATGGAAGAGACATTGTGGTCTCAACTCTTTGCATCATCCCGAAAAGGAAAACACAAGCGAAAAGAAAATGAAAAGGCAAAAGAAAAGGAAAAGCTTTTGGGTCAACATGAAGGAGACATTTTGGTCTCAATGCCTTATGTCATCCCCAAAAGGAAAACACAAGAAAAAGATAAAATAAAAAGGAAAGGGACTAATTGGGTCAACATGGAAGAGACATAGGGCATCTCAATGCTTTGCATCATCCCCAAAAGGAAAACACAAAACAAAAATGAAAAAAAAAGGACCTTTTGGGTCAACATGGAAGAGACATAGGGTGTCTCTATGCTTTGCATCATCCCAAAAAGGAAAAACACAAAACCAAAGGAAAAAAAGAGACAATGCATGACATAGAGAAGAATAGAAGTATGAATAGAAGAAGTGTACAATGAGAGAGAACATCAAACACACGATATGGGGGAACACGATACACACATAAAATCAAACCCAAAGAAAAAGAGAAAGGAAAGTAAATTCAAAAAGGATAGTAGGGAGAATGAAAGCCAACCATCTTACAAGTCATCTGCCTCCCAATCATGTTTAGTGTATTGCGAGGGTGGTTGAATGTCCAAAGGCAGAATTGCAAGTGCTAAACTAGGAGATGTACCAGGTTCTTCACTTGGTGGAAAATGTTTATCATTTAAGCTCATGGTAGATGAAAATAAACAGTTTAGATCGTTATGCAATTCTTTGTCTATTTTTTTGATCTCCTCATTATCATCATCATCAAGGTCGAATACGATAGGAGGACGAAGGATTATTTCTAAGGAAGGATGTATCAAAAGTTGTGGATGTTGGATCAGTTCATTTTGTTGTGAGGGTTGGACAGTTTCACCTTATGGTGGGTCATGAGGAAGGGGGTGATCATCTATTGCTTTTGTAAAAGGTAGAGGTTGGTTTTCTTTGTTTTCTTCCATTTGAGACTAACGAACAATGAGATGATGATGATGCCTATGTTCCCTAGCACCATGGTTTAATTTAATTTTATTTTGAAGTTGTTGAGGTGTAAGAGTGGGTTGATCCATTATAGATTCCTTTTCTTCTAAATGGGGAAGAATGGAAGAAACTGAAGAATATGGGTCAATCACTTTCTCTTTAGCTTTATATACTTGTTTAATCTGGGCAGGCATGATAGGATTTGTTTCATTTTCTCTTGGTCATTTAAATGCAGAAGGGGAAGTGTTTATGGGTGGTTGTTCATGAGATTGTGTGGTTTTTTCAATTTCAAACTTAGGCTGAAGCATGGTCTCATCTATGATGGGAGGAGTGTAATCAGACAGGGACATCGAGCGAAGACACAATTCGACTATTCTTTTGGCTTTGAACTTTTGAGAGGCTATGAAAAAGAAATCCTTACGAGGGGTGATGGGCTCCATAGGTTTAGGCCAATAGGCTTCTAAGGAAAAATTACCTTTAGATGATAATGGATTAAATCGACTATGGTGTATGGTAAATATTTCATTTCCATGTGGAAACTTTAAACATTTGTGAAAAACTGATGGGACCGCTTTCATCGAACAAAGCCACGGATGACCCAGCCATAGACAAAATTGGTCTGATTGTAGAATAATAAAAAAAGTTACCTTCAAAGTTTTAGTTCCTATTCATAATGGGAGTGTGATCGATCCAATCGTAGGGCATGGAAAACTAGTATGTGTCTTAATCCATGTAGTTGGTTTATTATAGTCATTCTGATATAACTCATGTAATACTAAAAACTCTTCTATGATCATATTCTCACCACAAGCAAGATCTATTAATATCCCATTAGTGGGCTTATCATATATTCTTCCTACTATGTAAAGAGGACCATCAGGAATCTTTTTAAGTATATCATTAGAAGAAAAAGTGATATCAATATTTTTGTTAGTTGGGCCCTTACGAGGGATAACGTCTATCGCACCCACAAGTTCATCCATAGGATTAACATGGGTAACATTTGGAGTTATATCATGTTGTTCATTATTTGTGTCAATGTTCATGACTTGAGGGTTTGAAGGTTCACTAGCCTTGACAAACAAAATACTGTGTTTAGGCATGGGGTTGGTAAAGATTTGTAAATTTTGGTTAGGGGTTGCAACAGACTTATTTCCTTGATCATTGACACCTGCAATGGACAAACGACCAGAATCAATGAGGTCTTGAAATAAGTGTTTGAGATGCTTACAGTGTTTGGTGTCATGTCCATTTTGGTGATGAAAATGAAAATAAGCATTAGCTTTAAAGGTGGGTGGTAAAGGCTTGGTGGTATCAAGTGGTTTAACGGTAGGTAAAGTGATCATTTTTTACTAGAGTAATTGGTTCATTGTATTATGGAGGGTATCAAGTAATGGGTAAATTGTCTCTTCAGGTCCCCATAGGTAAAGGGCACCACTACTTTAACAACTACCACTTCATTTGGAATAGGTTGGGTTGGTTTTGGAGAATGTAGATTTAACTATAAGGAGCCTCGATTCGGTTTTCTAAAGTTTTGCATGTTGTTTTGGTTGTTTTGCTAAGACTTCTCAGCTTAGTTAGAAGTGGACTTTGAATCATGAATAGAAACTGAGTTGTGATAATCACAAAGGGTCATGCATAAATGCATGAACAAAGGGAATTTCATCATAGTCAACTTATCCTGAAGGTGAGTGTGCAAGTTTTCAATCTTAAACCTCTTTTGCAGATGTGAATTAGGTATCTTGACATCAATTTGAGCATACAAGGACTAATATTGTGAAATGAAATTAGTTACTTTTTCATCAGTATTTTGTGTACATCACATTAAATCAACCATTATATTTTTAGGAGTCATATGGACTTGGAAATGACTTATGAAGGCATCCACAAGTTCATTGAATGATCGGATTCAATGATTGGTTAAGTTGGAAAACTACTCCAATGTAGTGTCATTCAAGGTCCTAGGAAAAAGTTTGGAAAATAGCTTATCAACAAGGACAAGGTCACTACACAAGGCTGTATAAGCATTGAAATGATTAGTAGGGTCTCCTTTACCTCTGTATTTCTCAAACCTAGGCATTTCAATTCCTTGTGGCATATATGTGCTTAAGATCTCTAAGGATAATGGACTACTATGAACATGGTATGTGGGTGGAGCATTTTGACTTTGGCTAATGGTGGAGATTTGTTGTTGCATGGATGAAATGGTGTTAAAGAGTTGTGTAATGATAGGATTAGTGTAAGTGGTATGAGGTGGAAGGGAAAATGGAGATGGGTATGTAATGTTAGGGGAAGTGAAAGGGACACTAAGAGGGGTGAAGGTGGAAGAAGGAATATGAGATGCCACAAAATAACTAGGAATGCTAGTTGAAATTATGAAAGGAGTCACATGACTAACCTATTGCATAGTTTTTGTAACCTAAGGAGTGGTATAAGTTGGTATGGAGACTATGGTTGAAGGAGGAGGGATGGAAGATCCTCCTTGGCTTGCAATTATGTTTGTTGATTGGGATGTGGAAGGAGAATGGTTAATGTATATCTTAGCAATTATTTTCATGACTTGTAAGCCATCATCACTTTCAAACAAAGGATGAAGGTTTTATATTGTAGGTATGGCAGTAGTGGAAATGTTTTCAAGTGATAAGTCTTGTTGTAAATGTGAAAAATCCTCATGAATACTAATGAATTTTCCTTATGCAATGGAATTTTTTTGTGTGTCAACATTCATTGGATGGAAAGGTGAAGGCATATAAGTGGTATTGTCCATACTAGGAGTAGGAGGTCTTGAGATCCCAAGGTCCACAATGAAAGTTCTATCACGAGAAGCCATGAGTCTAGAACTTTGTCTCACTAAGTTATTATCAATGGGGCACCAAAAACTCATACAAGTACCACAAAAGATGGGGTGAATGCAAATACAATCAAATCTAGAAGTGAAAAATCAAAATAATAGGAATTTTGCAAACTGAAATAGAGAAATAGCAATAGAAAATAGAAATGCAATGATTACCCAGAAAAATACCTAAAAATGGAGTATGAAATGTGCAGGTGAACTAATTTGCCTAGGGTGGAAAATGAGTCCATCTATGAGAATTTTTTTTGTTTTTTAGAAAATTTAAAGTGAGTTTAGTGCTTTTTAGATGCCAATGAAGGATGCAGATGCAATTTTTTTAGTTTTTTCAATGTTATGCAAAAATGAAGTCTAAATGAGTCTTTCACTAATGCAATTGGAGAAACCCTAGGATGCAAAAAAAACAATTCCCTAATTGAATGTTGATGCAAATGAAGTCTAGGATGCAAGATGCAATTGAAATAAAAAATGTTAAGTGCTCAATATGCAGGTTCACCAAAATGAACCATAGATTTTGGGGTAGGGCTTATAGACTACTCTTGCACTCTAAGGATGTTTCACCTAAAAGGAGAGACATAAACCCCACTCAAAATATCTAGGTGGTTTACTCAAATTAGGATATGTATGATGTTATTTAAGCTAAATAAAATTATCTAAGTGCAATTAAATGAACTATTTCACCAAATATGAATGTCAAACCTAAGAATTATGCAATGTTGGAAAACATAATATGATATGCAAACATGAACTAAATATAAAAAAATGCAAAACATAAGTGAAGAAGGCTGAATAAGAGTGCACCTGGAGGTTTGATGAAGATTCTGGAGTATTTTGAATGCTGGCAGAAATCATTGAAAATCACCAGTGGGACTCATTCGCCATTGATGGCAAATCAGTCTTGCTTTTGATGAAAACTTCTAGAAACTGGTTTCTGAGTGTCAAGATCCAAAATCTAACGAAATATGGATTTCCAACCTTAAGGTGGGACTCATTCGCCACTTATGGTGAATTAGTCCACTCCCAAAATTTTGAGAAATCAGGGACCAATTCTATAGCACCAAATTTGAGGTTGTCTGCTTGTCGGGTTGTCGAAGTCAAATCTGTAGAAAATAGACATAATGTCTTCTCCAAGCTTGAAATAAGATGTAGTTGACTTGAAACACTTTGTTGAATTCTTGTCCACTTTTCAACACCTAAGTGCTTGATAAATATGCATACACAAGTCTACAAACACACATGAAAGAGGGGAAAATGGTTAAGGGTTAGGTTATAGGGATTTTCCTTGGTCAAATCCCATTTTGGTAATCCCATTTTCTTCCTATATCTTTACAAAGTCTTTCCTACCTAACATTATCACCTTGGCTGCTTACTTTGTCCCTTATCATCTTCTACCAATGGAGTCAATGTAAAAGAGATTCCATCTTTCTCAATCTCATAATTATTGTTCCTACCATCATATATTGCTTGTCTATCAAATTTCCATGGTCTCCCTAGCAGAAAATGGCACACATCCATAGGCAACACATCACATAGAATATTATCTTTGTATCCACCTATACTGAATTCAACCTAAGATTTTTCATTCACCAAAATAGATTGACTCTCATTCAACCAAGAAACTCTATAGGAAATATCATGTGGTATCCTTTCTAACTTAAGTTTGTCAACCATTTCTATGGACACCATGTTATCTGTGCTTTTAGAATCTATTACTACTTTACATACCTTTCCCATGCACTTGAAATTTGTCTTGAAAATTGTTGTTCTTTGTTGTGGATCCTTCTCCTTGGATGATTTGATGAGTGTTATTTTAAAAATTAGAGAATCTCCAGCTTATGGAGCAACATATTGCATTGGAGAGTTTACACTCTCATCATCATCTTCCTCTTGTACCAATTGAACTCACCTTTCACCACTAGTTGAAGTAGAAGGTTGTTTCTCTAGGAACTTCCATGTTGGATGGCCAAATTGATTGCAATGATAAAATCTTCCTAAAAATGTATTTGAACCTCTACCTTGTCCACCAAATGTTCCTCTAAAACTTGATCCACTACCTCTAACGCCACCTCTTTGATCAACAACTTGGTCTTAGCTTTTACTTGCATCTTATTGGTCTTCATAGGACTGCCTTGAACCTCTTCCTCTATTAGTGTTTCCTCTACCATTTCCTTTTCTTTCTTTCATTCTTTTTAACTTCTCCTCTACCCTAGCAGCCAACTAAAAACATTCTTCAACCTTCCTAAGAGTAGTAACACTCAATTCATCCTGAATTTGAAATCTCAATCCATTAAAATACCTTGCTATCTTCTTTGTCTCATCTTCAACATGACCAGCTCTAATGCTTAATTTTTGAAAAACCTTTGTGTAGGCCAATAGATCCATTTCCTTTTGCTTTAAGTTTTGTAGCTTCCTAAATGTCTAAATTGCATGATCACCTAGCAAGAATTGGCTCTTGATCTCTGACACCATCCTATCCCATGAGTTTTTTTTGTTTTTCCCTTTGTCACTCTTTCCTCTTATACATAGTTCCACCAAGTTAGGGCAGGGCATTTCAACATAGTCTTTGCAAACTTTACTTTTTGTTCTTCTACTACCTCCTTGTATTCAAAGTAATTGTTCATTACATCAATCCAATCTAACACTTCTTCTACATCCAACTTTCCACTATACATTGGAAAATCTATCTTCACCTCATAAGCATCTCCTCTGAAAGCCTTCAACATCCTAACCAGCCTTCTTTCATCAAGGTCCAACTCATCATCTCATTCGACTCCTTTTGGAGGGTTTCCATTCTCACCCTCTTCCTCTTCCTCTCAGTCACTTTCCTCTTTAGTGGCCTTTCCTCTCCTTTTATTTGTTTCCAATGCTAAAATTTTGGCTAATATAGCTTCTTGAGACTCTTTCATTATCCTTAGTTCTGTAGAAATAACTCCACTTCCTTTAGGAGGCATCTTGTCCTTTCAAATTACAACTTTTCCCTCTTGAAATTGCAACTTCTTTCCTTTAAAAGATCAAAACCTATGCTCTGATACCAATTGACGCAGAGCAAGGAGGAGATCTTCAACCAATTACAATTCAATCTATTTTGAACAATCCTTCAATCTTGAAAACCCTAACTTGGCGTTGTTTCACAATTTCTTCATATTCCCTTGTAGCACATCAAACAATGAATTTTCTTCATAACTTTCAAAAGAAATTTAAAACCCACAAAAGAGTTTACATTATAGATACCTTTTATGGAATTCTTTGACATATATAATTTTTGTATACACTTTTTTCAGACCTTCACCTACTAAAATTGACTACTATGTTGAAAGAAAGCTCAATTAGCCCTATTTTACACGGTAACCTTATGAAACTCAATACATAAATCACTATACTTTATTCCAGTGCTCTTAATAGGTCACAAATGGTCTGAGTCAACAAATTTTGACAAATGGAACACCCACAAACTCATCAAACTACAAAACCCTTACCTAGACCTATTTAGGCTTGTTCACAACTAGGTTTATTGGATCTAAAAAAATTGGGCCTTATTTCACCTTACCAACACCCCAAACACATATTATAGGGTCTTCACATGCTTCCCAAACCAACTCCCACTCTTCACCAATTCCTTTTCATCAAACTCCAACTCTTAGCCACCATTATTTGCTCAAACATGACTGAAAACAACTAAGGAATCATTCAAACTCCATCAAACTACCTCCCCTACTCCTAAAAAACACATAAACATAAAACTACTTCTAAATATGCGATTCCACCAAGTTATAGCCTTTTCTACTAGATGGAATGGCTCACAAGTCCATTTTATACAATCAAACCCTCAAATTCAGGGTTTCAAGCCTGCCTTAAGAAAAACGATAATAAAAATATTTAAACTCAATAAAATTATATGAAACAAAGACCAAAATGAAGTTTATTCTATCCTCTAAAAAAAAAATTCATAATAAATTACTCTTAGCTTGTACAAGGTCGTACAGGGGCCTCTAGCAGCAAGTCTACATTCTAACTTTGTAAAAATAGAGTAATTTGTATTGCTATTCTTCAAAATACAATTAAACAAACATATTTTCAACCTTCAAAATATTTTTAAACCTTTTCCCAATGTTTCCTAATTACCTTTTGAATTGCAATTGTCCATCATCCTTTAATTACAACTAGTGACCTTTCAAATCCCTATTTTTTACATTTTTGCACTATGACAACATTGCAAAATTTTACAACATTGGCACAATTGACCCCATATGACTCTAATCACATATAAGGATTATAAATGGTCTCAATATACCTTATTGTAGACCAAAAATATGACTTCACCAAACTAAACCAACACTTAGCAACATTTTCAACATTTTGTTAGTAAAATGACAACTTGCCACACCCTATCACCTAATGAGTCCAAAGACATGAAAAAACATATCAAGTGGTCTTAAAAGACCTTATTACACCAAGTATGACTCAAAAATAAATAAAACCACCTTTAGAACCCTATTTACATGATGGAGCTAGGTGCCCTTGCACCAAACCCTCATCTTTCATGACATGATCCACAAAACAATTGAAGTTTATGTGGATGATATTTTGGAAAAATAAAAGAAAAGGAGTAAAAACCTAGAAGTATTGGGACCCATATTTGATAGAATTGAGGAGTATAAAGTATGGATAAACCCAAAAAAATGTATCTTTAGGCTTACATCATGGAAGCTTCTCAGCTATATCGTCTCAGAAAGAGGGATAGAAATTGATCCAGCAAAGGTACAAACTATCCTAGAAATGGACCACACAAAAATTGAAGTATATGAGAGGGTTACAAGGAAGGTTCCAATCCATTGGAAGGTTCACAAAATAGTTATTATACAAGATCCATCCTTTCTCACATCTTCTCCATAAAGGAATAACTTACAAGTGGGATGAGAAGTGTGATAAAGCTTTCCAACAGATCAAAGACTACTTACTAACACTTCCAGTGCTCATGCCATTGATACTAAATAAACCATTGATCATGTATATCTTAACAAAATCAATAGCATTGTGTGCTATTTTAGCACAACATGATGAAGATGGATCAAAAAGAGCTATCTATTACATCACCAAGACCTTGGTTGGATATGAAATGAACTAATCATCCATTGAGAAAGCATGCTTAGTGCAATAATGGAAATGGTGTTCCACCTTTTGGGAGGCGGAACACACACTAAGTGTTTAGAGACCTAGACCTATTCCCCTCAAGTTTCATTCGAGGAGGCCCAAGAGATCTCAATCCAATGAAGAAAGGGGAAATAGATCTAACAATAGGGTATACTAGGGTATTTTTAGAGATTAATGAGGGGTTCACCACCAACCTATGGCTTGGAAAGACAAATGCAATGCAAGATGTAATACTAAACCCTAATATGATGCTAAATTTAACTAGATGACCTAATAAAGCATATCAAATAGAATAATGAGTTGTAAGATGGTATATGTGCACTTAAAAACCTGAAGATGATTGGATGGAGCTATGAAATGCTAAAAATAGTGACTTTAATGATGAATGGGACTCATACACCAAGCTGGGTAAATCAGTCCTAGATTTGGGTTTCTATGCAAAAATAGGAATCTAGAAAATGGGTATTTGAATATGTTAAAATATCAATTTCAACCTAAACTAGGACTCATACACCAAAACTAGTGAATGAGTCTCATTAGGGTTTTCTATAGCTTCAAATTCTAAATCTAGCCTTCAATGTCTGCTCTTTCTATTCCACTTTGTTTCTAGATCTAAAACTATTGATTTCGAACCTATAGGTGACTTTTTGCGAAGATGAAAACCTTGTGATAGTTTGGAAACTTCCCTCAACCTTGCAACCTAATCTTCAAAGGATCTTCAAGTATTCAAATCACCTAGATCTACAATCACACATATAAAGACGACAAAAACTTGTTGATTGTTAGTGAATAGGGGCTTGCCTTGGTCAAACCCCATTTAGGTAATTCAAACAAATGATGAAACAATGAAACAAGGACATGAAACATGAAACATAGGAATTGAAACATGAACAATAATACCTTGAATGATTCCTTGTAAATGATGTCTTGTAAATCTACAACTCAACATGAAATGGCCATGAAGGATGTAGATATTGATCTTGAAAATAGGTGTAGAACAATGCTTGATCTTGGATCTTCAATGCTACAACACAACAATAGCTCAATAACATGATTGATACTTAATATCCTTGAAATCAGGATGGATCTTGAATTGCTACAATAATTGATTAAGAATTTTACCCTTGAATTCCTTAAAAATGATCTTGAATTCTCTCTTGATGTTCTTGTGAAGTCTTGGAATGCTTAACTCTTGAATGATTGACTTGATATCATGAATGCTTATGTGAAATAATGATTTAAGACCACATTTATATAGAAAATCCATCTATTATCACATTAATTGGATCCCATGGGTCGACATTCATGAAATTTTAACTTAAAACCCAATTTTCCTACTTAAAACCTTAAAAATAGGCCAAATGGGACTCATACACCATTTGTGGTGTATAGGTCCCACCTAGATGGGACTCATATGTTGCAATTATGAACTAGTCTGGTGGTGTTGTCATTAATGTTGGCATTGATGCCAACACAGTTCAGTATGTTGCATATTGTGCATGTATAGATGAGATGCTACTAAGATATTGTGAGTACATGGAGATATCTTTATGCCATTATAGATGTGTTGTGTTGATGATTTTCCAAGTGCTTGTGAGAAAATTCATAAAGAAGAGAAGTTAGAGTGATGAATGTGTTTAGAATGTGCTATGGTATGTGCTCCACATTTCTCTTGTGTTGATCATATGCTTGTGTGGATCTAAAGATTTGATAATGGTGATCTTGTGGTGATATATACTAAGTTATAGATTCTAGTGTGATAGTACATGAAAGTTACATTCACCGGTGTGTGAATTATTCTAGTAGAGTTTATCTTCTATGGACTAAGAGAAATGTTTCTACTCCGTAGTCCTCTACTTTTTTGTTTCAAATCTTGCTGATCTAGGATATGTCTTGAGATGGTGTTCTCTAGGATTTGGCAAAGAAGGTTGAATTTTGGTGATCTGAAAGTCAGTTTTTGGTATTTCAGTATGGGTTTGCACTATTCAGATGAAATAGTGAAAGGTGTTCAGAGTTTGAAGCATATTGCATTTGGTGCCGATATATTTGAAGAAATCTAAGATGTATTCTCATGCATAATGAAGCATGTTGTGGAGTCTACATGTCATCTTCTTGTTGGGAAGCATGTACATCAATGTTCATCTATGTTTTCATTAGGATTGGCCGACCTCGTGTTTACACTTCATTTGAAGAATAAAATTAAATTGAGGAAATGTGTGGTTGATCCAAGACATTATTTTTGGTCCACTGTCATTCCTTTCCACCATGAGAATGTTGAGTTTCTGAACTAATGTGAATTTATAAAATGAGGCATCTATGGCTGACCTTGGAGAAAGCTTCTAAGGTTGAGGATGGTATAAAACCAAGTCAAATTGTGAAGAATTGTATGAAACTGTGATGCAAAGTTATGAAAGTAAACCAAAAATCATTAGAGAAAAAGTGTGTGTGTGTGAGTGAGTTCAGACATCAATACTTCATTGTGTTGGATTCCTAAAGGAAATGAGCTAAAGGTATTTGCAATCCTTATTCAAAGCTACAGATGTGTGTTAATTGTTGTGGTGGATCTTTTGTTCTCTTTTGTATCTATAGGTAGCAAGCCTCCCTGTTGGACAGTGAGTCCTTTCTATAGGAAGTGAGCCTTTGTACTTGGACAGTGAGTCCTCTTCTGGGCAGTGAGCCTCTGTATTCATTTTTATAATATTTTTTTATTGTGAGTTAACCCTCACTGTGGTTTTTCCCTTAAGTTGGGTTTCCATGTAAAAATATGGTGTTCATTGTGATGATTTACTTTCTATTATTTGTGTTTCATGCTCTTACTTAATAACAAAATAGTGTGGTTGTGGAATTGATAAGTGTTGAAGTCTTAAGTTTGAATTTTGTGACAACTAATTCACCCCCCTCTTAGTTGTCATGTTCCTATTTAACAAGTGGTATCAAAGCTTTGGTTCCTTGGTGTAGAGCTTAACCACTTAAGGAAGATCCAATGGCACATAAGTTGGAAATCTTTATGTTCAATGGAACTGACTATAATGATTGGAAGGGACATATGAAAGGATATATTATCTCTCTTGGTTTCAAGACCTGGAAGGCTATTGAGAAAAATTCTACACCCCCGTCTAATGGTCTTATTACTGTAGATGAGATTTTTTCTTATGAAGAAAATGAGAAGGAAAAGTTTGCTATTTGTAGTGGCTTATCTAAAAATGAGTGAGCTAAGGTTCTTTCTTTGGATACTACATATGAATCCTAGAAGAAGTTGGAAGTCATGTATGAAGGAAATGAAAGAGTGAAATTGACAAAGAAGTTGGCAGTAAAGCACAAATTTGTAAATCTAAAAATGGAAGAAGGTGGGGAATTTACAAGTTTCTTTCAAAGAGTTGAATTGACTACAAATGAAGTTAGAAATCAAGGAGGAAAAATATCAAATGAAGATATACTTGAGAAGATCTTGATCACCCTATCAGATTGCTACAGCGATAAGATCTCAATTATTGAAGAAATCTATGATCCTAAGAAGTACACTTTAGAATAATTATTCGACACCTTGCAAGCATTTGAAATGAGAAATTTCTGAAAAGAAGACAAGATAGAATAAAATATAGAAATGGCATTTAAGGCAATGAAGATTGAAGGCGAAAATGATAGTGATAGTGATGATGAGTTGGAATTTGTTGGACTCAAGCAACACTGAGAGGGGGGGTAAATCAATGTTGAGAAATTTTAAACTTTATTAATATGGCCTTTCAAGTGCTTAAAACATTCAATTAATAGAAAGATGCATGAACATGAAACAATAACCCACAACACCATAACACAAGAATTTTTATGTGGGAACCCTGTTAGGGGAAAAATCACGGTGGAGGGAAATCCACAATTTTGAGTACTCAAGATATAGTGTTTAAAAAAATGGGAATGCACTTGCATTTAGGAACACTTCCTAGAGCTCACTGCTCAAACTAACGAAGGCTCACTGCCTTAAAAAAGATTTGGATTACATCAAAAGATTGAACTGAGAAGATAGCATTTGCAAATTCCTGATTATAGTTTTGTTTAGGCTCGTAGATTAGATTCTGGACCTTCTGTCTGATTCTGCACTTCACTCTGCTTTGCCTTAATTCACTTCACAAAAATCTTCCTCTACACAAACGAAAATTGTTCAACTACTCTTCTAATATTCACACACACATAAACACATATCAAACACCACACACACATCATACCAAAATGAATTAACCGATCCCATATATATATCCGCTACCAAGATTTCAATCACTCCATGTCGGCTTTAATAAGATAGAAAATATCTTCCAACTATCAACTCAAATCATGAATAACATTTAATGTACATCCAAAAGGGTTAGCCATAGCATAGCTAAGACCCAAAATAAAATATTCAAACACAAAAATACTTCAAACAATTCTTCCCTAAGCATCTGCAACACCTAACATTCATTTAGTCGGCCTTCATATACTAATGAATAGAAAATTGAATGACTAGATCTCCTAACTTGTACACACATTGATACGACAACACAAAACTTGATAGTAATACATTTCAGATACCCAAATACCTTCCTTGAGATCTACAACCAAAACTGATAACTTGGTAATGCAAACCACTTGACAGATTCAACCTTCTACCAGATACCCTGTTCTTTACTCTGCCTTCCGGTATAGTCAGATACTACAGTGCAGATCAGATGAATAACTTTAGTTTCCATCAATGACAACACTAGAATCCATATTCCAAAAATCTCCCCCTTTGGCATTAATGGCAACACTTAGTGAAAAATGACTAAGTGTCGGAACCTTCGAAGCTTCAAAATGCCATAGGCGACAAAACTCAACAAAAACCCCCCTAAGTTTGATAAGGAATTTTTCATTGCTCTCTCTCCCCCTTTGACATCAATGACAAAAGGATAAAGGATTTATTTCCCCCCTTATGAAGTATAACCAAAACTTACTTGAACAAAAACTGATTCAAAAACTTGAAGAAATACAACTGCTAATTGAAGATTATTTTATGCTTTTCCTTCATCTCCCAAAAAAAATTCTTCCATGCTTCAATGATCATGTTGTTGTTCTCAAATGTCTGATTGATAATTTTGATGAGGGATTGCAGAATGGTGAAGGAATCTTCCAATACTTCTCCTTTCCTTGGTATCTCAATCAATTGTTCTAGCCTACATTCAGTTATGTCCTTCACTTTCCAAAAAGTTTCAACAATCTTGTTCTTAGTGTTCTGAATGCTTGTATGCTCTGATTATAGTTCCTAAATTTCTTTCCTGATTGCACCATCAACATCCTGAGACATGTTAAAATTTTGACCAATACTTTTCATCTTTGTTTCAATTTGTTCCATCTTCTCTTTGTACTTGTTGTTTGCATGAGGCCATCGAAGACAATAGTTATAAATGTTATTTGTTGTGCTTATGCATTGCCTTAGTTGATTCATGTACTTTTTTAGCTTGGTAAGTGACAATATGTATTGCTTCTTTAGATGTAAGATCACTTCTTCTTCTTCCTTATTTTGAGACTTAGAGTTCATAATTTCCTTGATGCATTCAATCATCTCTTCTGGTAACTTTTTCTACAAACTCTCCAAATTGATATGATTGTGCACAAAATGAGCACTTAGTATGCTTAAGATCATGTCTTGCTCATATGAAGGTCCAATAGACCACATGTTCACAATATTCTACATTCCATCTTCCTCATGAATAACCTACATTAGTTATTCCTTGGTTAGATCACCTTCTTCTTCACTTCCTTTTTCCTTTTCCTTTCCCTGTTCAGATTCAACTATTTGTAGTTCTTTTCCAAGGGTGTCCTCATATTCCTTATCTGGATCCTCATTTGGTATGTCCACAATCACTTGTTCTTTTCCTTTCCCTTCAACTTTTAGAGTCTTGCATGCTTTTGGAGAACAAACAACAATTTCTTTTTCTCTTTTCTCCTTTCTCTCCATCTCACTGGAGGAGGAACCAACTTCAAGTCCTCTTACCAAAATGGAAACACTAGTTGATCCAAACTTCCTCAGCAAGCCCTTAAAGAAACTTTCATATACTTGATCATAGTTTTCCAAATTATTAGAATATATGTAAATCTTCTTGCAAATTGGTTCACTCTCTTTCCATAATGCATTGTTATTCAAGGGAAAGAAATTCAAAAAATACATCACAAGGCAGATAACCAAAGTACCAAACCTGAAAGGGTAACCTATCTCCTTTGTCAATTGCATGTTCTCCATCAATTAATTTTTTAGTAATCCACAAAGATCAAAATCTTGATCTTCCATTATTATCTTATGTGAAATGTAAACAACTCCATCCAAAGTTGTACCTTCTCTATTCTTGAAAAATATTTTGTAGGATATTCCATGCACAATGTACCTTGTCATTGAGTCTTTAATTGTGGATATTATCAATGCCCTTTGATCTCTAGTTACTCTAGTTAGGGTTTTGACTTCTTTATTCTGAATTAATTTCTTCCTCAGAATATCCCCAACCTTGCATAACCCAGTTATAGTTGTAATCACTTCTTTCAAGATATGGTAGGATTTATCCAAAGTTAGAATATAATCATTCATTCAGTTTAGGATAAACTCAACGATTCTAACATTTCTAAAATAGGGAAATTCACTCCAAATGTCCAAGTTTTTGTGCTTTTCTCCATTCACTCACTTCAATTCATTGTGCAACAGCATGTTTCCTTCAAATCTAATCTTATCATTGCTATATTCATCCAAGTTTACCTTCCCTTTGAATTTTTCCATTTTCCCTTTTGTATGCACACCAAATTAAACTAAAATTTTAGAAATAACTTATGAATTAGGGTTTCACTACTAAATTCTCTTCACGATTTCAAAATTATGATGCAGGGTACTCTCCTTATCCTTCTCTTTGACACAAAGTGGAAAATGAGGGTTTCAAGTTTCCTTTTATATTTTGCATACCTAACTTTTGTTGTAATAAATGATTTTTCCCTAACACATCCCAGATACCATATTTTCTTAGTTGCCAACCAAAAACCTCTGCAAACCTTCAACTCGACATAATTTCCTTTCCAACTATTCCATAGCATCTATAGATCAATAGTGCAACTACTACAATCATCCACATCCCAATGTCAATTATTGGTAGGGGGTTTGAAGAATTTTTCTTGACAACTCCCCCTAGGCCAAAATACTAAAACTAGTTCCCAGAGGAATTACAAGAAGCAGGTTCTGGTGCTAGCTCATTTCCTACAATAGAGGAACTCCTCTTCACCCATGTCTTCTTCATTTGATCTCTTATTTCATCCACAATCACTTTCCCTTTTCCTTTATAATTTCTCTTCATATTCATGTCTTTGTATACCAGACCTCTTCTATCCATATTCTTGATTCTACAGAATCTTGTAATGTGACCGTATTTGTTGCAATTGAAACACACAACATTTCCTTGTTCAGACCAATCATTCCATTGATTTTTTCTCAATCTGCATTGGTTAGCAATATTTCCAAATCTTCCACAAGTATAGCATTTTTCATTCCTTCTATTGACAGAGTTGTTTGACACATTTCTACATACAATTAACTTGTGACCAAACTTATTGTATTTGAAACATTGACCGAAAAATGATGAATCACTTGATTTCATTTTGCTTCTACACTGAGCAGCCATATGACCACATTTATTGCAAGAGAAATAGTATCCACTAAAATTTTGTGCATTAAGTTGTCTTACCGGATGCCTTTTTTTTTTGTCCATTGGATTTCTTTGCTTGAAGTTCCTTTGTCTAGAACTAGAACTTTCTCCTTTCTCATAATCAAGACCTCACTTATCATTTACATTCTTTTGTCCTTGAGTCAACTCATCAAGCTTAACTGAGCTAATCTTGGACTTCTCCTTGTATTCATTTGTAGTATCTAGTTCATCTCTAAGAATAAAAATTTGTTTTTCAAGCTCTTCTTTATTGTTTTTGGATTGTTGCAGTTCCATTTCCAACTAAATGAATTCTCTATTAACTCTGCTGCATTCATCAGTTCTCTCTTTTAGGGTCTTGGAAGTTTTTCCTCATTCTTATTTCTTTTTTCAATCTCCTTAGTCATCTTCATCACCATAGATTCCATCTCATGATTTAGGGTAGCATTGTCTCTAGCAAGCTTTTCACATTCTTTAGTTATTTCCTTCAAGGTTTGATTCAGATGATCATCATCCATCCTTCTGCTCTCTCTTTTTTTTTATCTGATCACATAGATCCTTTTTCCTTTCCCTGTACTTAATAACCTAATCCTTCAACTTCTAAATGAATTTCTCAGCATCCTTAATATTTCCTTTCAATTCTTGGACTTCTACCTTAGATCGATCAAGATCTTCAAGAGCCACCACAAGTTGTTGAAGACTACCAAATTCCATTACATTCCAAGATCCACCTCAAGCTATTAAAATTTTCAAGGAATCTTGTCTGATACCAATTTTTGGACTCAAGCAACACTGAGAGGGGGGGTGAATCAGTGTTTGAGCAATTTTAAACTTTATTAATCTGTCGTTCCAAGTGCTTAAAACATTCAATTTATAGAAAGATGCATAAAAATGAAACAATAACCCACAACACCATAACACAAGGATTTTCACATGGAAACCATGTTAGGGGAAAAACCATGGTGGAGGTCAATCTATAATTTTAAGTACTCAAGATATAGTGTTTAACAAAATGGGAATGCACTTGCATTCAGGCACACTGCCTAGAGCTCAGTGCTCAAAATAAGGAAGGCTCATTGCCTTACAAAAGATTTGGATTACATCAAAAGATTAGGCTCATAGATCAGATTTTGGACCTTCTGTCTAATTCTGCACTTCGCTCTACTTTGCCTTAATTCACTTCACCAAAATATTCCTTTGCAAAAATAAAAATTACTCAACTTCTCTTCTAATATTCACACACACATCAGTACATATCGAACACCACACACACACCATACCAAAATGAATTAACTGATCTCTTATATATATCCACTACCAAGATTTCAATCGCTCCATGTCAGCTTTATTAAGATAGAAAATATCTTCCAACTGTCAGCTCAAATCATGAATAACATTTAATGTGCATCCACAAGGGTCTTCCATAGCATAGCTAAGACCCAAAACAAAATATTTGAACACAAAAATACTTCAAACAATTCTTCCTTAAGCATCTGCAACACCTAACATTCATTTAGTTGGCCTTATATACTAATGAACAAAAAATCGAACGACCAAATATCCTAACTTGTACACCCATTGATGTCACCACACAAAACTTGAGAGTAAGACATTTCAAATACCCAAAGACCTTCCCTGAGATCCACAACCAAAAATGATAACTTGGTAATGCAAACCACTTGACAGATTCAACCTTCTACTGGATACCCTATTCTTCACTCTGCCTTCTGATATAGTTAGATACTACAGTGTGGACTAGATCAATGACTTCAGTTTCCATCAATGACAACACTAGAAGGCATATTCCAATAGAAGAAAACTTCACGAGGAAGTTGAAGAAAGGTACCAGAAAGTATAAAGGTATGTTACCCTTTAAATGTTTCAATTGTGGTAATATTGATTATTATGCTTCAAAATTTCTGAATAGAGTTGTGCATAAGAAGAACAAGGATTATAAGGATAAGGATAGAAAGGATAAGAAATATCAGAAGTTGTACTATGTTAAAGAAGAAGCAATAATTTCTAATGATGAATATGAGAATGAGGTTGATGATATTGAATTCTTATTCTTAGCTTTGGAATGTAAATTTGTATCCACTAACCTTGGAAAATGTGTAAACAAGAAGACTCCAAAGAATAAGAGGAATGGGATGGAAGGTACTCTGGTTACCAATTTTTATACAAGACAGGATGAATACTGCTAGGTAATTGATAGTGGATGTTAGAATCACATGACCAGAGACAAGAATAAGTTCACTAAACTTGAGAAATATGATGGTGGTTTAGTTATGTTTGGTGATGATTTAGGAGTTAAGATTTGTGGGAAAGGTTCAATTAATTTTGATGGAGTGCATAGTACTGATGATGTTTATTATGTGAAGGGTTTGAGGAATAACCTTTTGAGTGTTTTTCATATTTGTAGAAATGGTTTTAAACTCATGTTTCAGAATAATAGCTATGAAATTAGAAAAGGATCTGAAAATGGAGATATGGTTGTTGTTGGAAGAAGAACTCATGGAAACATATATCAGCTTAAGGGAGTTGATAGTCAATGCCTTGTATCTCAAATCAGTTAAATTTGGTTATGGCACTGGAGAATGGGACATGTAAATTTTGATAACCTCATAAAAATCAATGCAAAGGAGATTGTTCCAGGACTGTGCAAAATCACAAGACTTGCTAATGCTATTTGTAGAATTTATCAATTGGGGAAATATACAAGATGCAACTTTAAGGGAAAAGAGTACTCTTCTACTAAAATGCTGGAGTTAATTCATACTGATCTATGCGGTCTGACTAGAACTAGAAGCCTGAATGGTGACATGTATTTCATGCTACATATTGATGATTATACTTGAATGACATGGGGTGATTTTCTTCAAGAAAAGACTCAGGATTTGGATAGGTTTAAGGTATTCAAAGCAAGAGTGGAAAATGAAGTAAATTGGAAAATCAAGTGTTTGAGATCCGATAGAGGTGGAGAATTCATTACTCATGAATTTAATGCATTATGTGAACAACATGGCATAAAAAGATAGTTTTATGCTCTGAGAATCCCTCAGCAAAATGGATTAGTTGAAAGGAAAAACATGACAGTACAAGAAGCTACTGGAACCATGATGAAAGAATAAAATGTACCAGATGTGTACCAGAGAGAGTTAATATACACTGTTGTTTATGTTCTTAATAGAGTTCAGATTAGATACAACAACACAAAGACTTCTTTTGAGTTATGGACTGGTAAGACTCCTACTGTGAAGAATTTCAAGGTATTTGGAAGTAGATGCTATAGTAAAAGAGATGTTCAAAATCTTGGAAAGTTTGATGCTAGATGTGATGAAGGAATATTTCTTGGATACTTTACTACTAGAAAAGCATACAAATTCTTTAATAAAAAAGATTCAAAAATATTGTTGAAAGTGCTAATGTGAAAGTCGATGAAGACATACATAGACCTATTGAGATAAGTGAAGTTGAACCTGATGATCCTATTTGTGGCCATGTACTTGAGGAAAATAAGGAGAAGGATGTAGAAGAAGAGAAAGAAGGAAAAATGGAAGAAGAAGAAGAAGAGAATGAGCCAGAACCTACTATTTAAGACTCCTAAGTATGTATAGAAGAATCATTTGGAGGAATAGATAATTGGAGATAAAAGTGAAGGTGTGAAGACAAGAAGTAGAGTTGTAGCAGAGGTAAATATGTGTTTTCTCTCTAAAGTTGAACCTAAGTAGGTAAGTGAAGCATGTGAAGATGAGAGTTGGATGAAAGCTATGAAAGAAGAGCTACAACAGATAGAAAAGAATCAAACATGGGAACTAGTCCCTAGGTGTATCAATAAAAATGTGATTGGCTCAAAATGGATGTTCCAAAATAAATTAAATGAAAGTGGAGAATTTGTAAGGAATAAGGCAAGACTTGTATGCAAGGGATATTCACAAGTTTAAGGTATAGATTTTGAAGAGACATTTGCCCCTATGGATAAAATGTAAGCTATTAGGATGTTTTTGGAATTTTCTGCCCACAAGGACTTCAAAGTGTATCAGATGGATGTTAAGTCAACATTTATGAATGGTCAATTGGAGGAAGAAGTTTATATGGAACAACCTGAAGGATTTCAGTTATCTAACAAACCAGACATTGTTTGTAAGTTGAAGGAATTCTATGGATTGAAGAAAGCTCCCAGAGCTTGGTATGTAAGATTGGATAGATACCTGACAAAGTAAGGATTCAACAAAGGTTCGCTACATCGAAATCTTGTTAGAGTAAAATAATTAATTAATTTTACTCTCCTCTTAAGATTTCACTTTATGCATATATTAGTCATTTAATAATTAATATTTAATTATTAAATGCTCTCACCTTAGGGTTAGGTTTTTCCTTTTCGGTGTTGATCTCCTTTTTAAGGATTGATCTCTTGTATTGTAATTAATTCTTGATTCATTTTTTTCTCTGATAATAGATCTTGCACTTTGTCAGAGCCAAAACCCTCGTCTTCGTTCTCTCTCTTTCTCTGTGACAGGTTTCTTGCATGCAGGTTATTTGGGTTCTGTGGATTTGTATTTCTCAAATCCTACATGGTATCAGAGCCAGATCTGCTGCAGCCTGTTCAGCCTTTTGAAAGTTTTGAGATCCAGGTTTTGGAAGCTTCAGATCTGCGTTTGTCTTCTGTGTTTTATTTTGGAATAGGGGGGTACTTTTTTTTGGTGCACTTTGAGCCTAAACGGACCTCACCGTTGAGCTCGCAGCGCCCAAAAACCCCTATTTTCATATAAAACACGTCCAATTCGGACACAGTTTCTCCAGAAGGCAAAAATTTTTTGCCCCAAGGCCGTACGGCCCCAGGGCACGAGGATCGAGGCGAAAAATTAAAAAAAAAATCAAAAAAATTAAAAAAACGCAGTTTTTTTAAAACATTTTGGGCGCCGCCCGTTCAAAAGGCAGCGCCGCCGGCTCTCAGCCCGGCGGCCACCGCCCGGCCACCGCCGCCGGCGGTAACCACCGGCCGCGGCCCCCAGCGGCGACCGCCAGCAGACCGCCGGCAGACTGCCAGCGGTTAACCGCCAGCCACCAGCGCGCGGCCAGAGAGCCGCCCGAGCTCCGCCCTCCACCAGTCTGCCACCAGGGCGCCACCAGGCCCCTGTTTGAAATTTTTTTTACCTCTTTCAGTAAATCGGGGATAAATCGGGCGTCCGAGCTCCGTTTTTTGAAAACAAACAGGCGTTGGAAAGCTGGCTCCGATCCCGTTCTAATGGTGTAGGAATTTTTCCAGATCTTTTCAGTTTGATTGCATTTTTTCGCAGTCAAAGTCTGATGAGCCTTTTTGTACTCCGAGGGGCATAACTTGCTCGTTTTTGCTCCGTTTTTCGAAAGTGAATAGGCGTCGAAAAGGTGGTTCTGTGATCTTTCCAGATCTGCAACCTGTTTCATCAGTAAATTTACCAGGTACACAAAATTTTGTCTGAAGCATTTTTTGCTTTCTCAAGCTTTTCAACTTTAAAAATTGTACTGGGGTTTGGGTTTTCGTATTGTGGGGGGTGTTTTTTTCTTGCTTTCTGTACTTTTCATCAGAAAACCAGAACACCAAAACTCTCAAAACAAACAAACCCCTTCTGCATCTTCTGTCTAGTTCTGAAAGACCACTTAATAATAAAAAAAAAATTCAGAGCAGTTGAGACACAGTTCACAGGATGGCCGACAGACCTATTGAACCTCTTACACCACATAATTACCACACTTGGAAGGGTCGCATGATGACTCTTCTCCAGTCTCGAGGGTTATGGTCCTGTTTGGATGAGGTTCAGCCTCAGTTGACACGTGCCTTTGAGGTTATGCAGCACAGGAACAATATGGATCAGGCTATAGGATTGATGGCTTTACACATTTCTGACAGTCTCCTGTTTCATCTTGAGGGTTGTCTCACTCCTCGAGCCATTTGGACCAAGTTTGATGGGCTTTTTGGTACTGTTAACGAGTTCAGAGCTTTGCAGCTTGAGGCAGAGTTAACTTCCTTGGTACCTGATTCATTTCCCTCTATTGAGGATTTTCTGATGAAGTTCAAACAGCAAAGATCTATCTTGCAGGGTTGTGGTAAGACTAAGACTGATACAGAGTGTATTTTCCTGATCCTCTCCAAGCTTCGGGGTCCATTTCAGATTTTCTCTTCGACCTTTTATTCCACTATGGATGCCTTGGGTGCTCGCCATGTCATGCCTACTTTTGAGGTCTTTTGTGATCGTTTGACTCGTGAGCAAGCTAAGCTTAAGCAGTTGGATTCACTTTCAGGTTCACAGAACCAAGCGTTGGTAGCCCAGTCCTCCACGGGAAAACAAAATCATAAACCAAAGACCACAGAGCATTGGAAGGATTCCAGTTCACAGCACATCTCTGATTCACCTTCTCCTAAGGGGGAATCATCGAAGAAAGATAGACCTAAGTGTGCTTATTGTAATAAGCCAGGACATTCTGAGTCCAAGTGTTATGAGAAGAAGATAGATGGATATGCCAAACAGGTTTCAGATTTGACAGCTCTTCTTGAGAGGAACAATATTCATCACTCTTCTTCATCTACATCAGGCGAGTCTTCTTCTTCATCTTCATTCCAGTTAGATGGACAGGCCCCACATAAGGGTCATGCATTATGTGCAACCTCTAGTTCACATTCATCTAGATGGCTATTGGATTCAGGTGCTTCACACCATATGGCATCTTCTCAGGACATGTTCTCATCCTTCGAGGCTACATCCTCACCACACATATTGATGGGTAATAACACTTATATGAGTGTATGTGGGAAAGGTTCTATCAACATTGATGATGGTACATTCAATGATGTACTATGTGTTCCATCTTTGTCCACTAACCTTCTCTCCATCTATCAGATTGCTCACAGTGGGACAGGGAAGATAGTTGAGTTTACACCTGATTCAGTGCACATCAGAGACATTCAGACTGGCAACATTGTTGCAACAGGGACAGTTGATCACTCTTCCCGATTGTATGCATTCACACACTTTGGTCCACCATCTCCATTGTCTGAGTTTTCCTCTCTTTCTACAAGAGAGCATGCAGTATCTAAGGTGAAGTTTGGTCACTTGAACTTATGTGTTCTTCCATCTATTCATGAGACTAGTGTTGAGACTTCTACACCTCTACCTCCTGTTGAGATCACATCTATTCAACAGGATTCCTCTTCAGCTATGACTAACATTGTTGCTCCTCTCATCGAGCCATCAAGTGTAGTTGTTGAGGCCATATCAGAGGAAATTCCTTTCCTCACAGATGACAGTTTCAGAACACCTGTTATCCCATCTTCATTGGAGATTCCATTTCAGGATCATCTTGAGTTGTTTGATTCACCATCTTGTTATTCAGACACTCATACTGCAGTTCCATTCTTTAGTGAGCATCATCCAGGATTTCCATTTTCACCTCACATTCAGGGATTTCCTCTTCCTCGACCGTTGGATCTGTTTCTTCCTCCGAGGAGACGCATTGTTTTGATCATTGGCACAGGGGTTCTCTCATTCTGGGGGGGTTTTGGAGCCTCTTCTCTCTCCTATGGGGGAACATATTTTGTACTTGCATGATAGAAGCAGTCCTTGGGGGGTCTTTGTGAGGCCTTCCTTCCTTCATGTTTTTTTTTCATGTTTCTTTATCTCTTTTTGGAGAGGAGTTTTTTCCCACTGGGTTTTCTCCTTTACTCCGCTTTATAGAGATTTTCTTGTATTCGGGTACCTGATCAGGCCATGTTGCCGGGACCCTCTGTTGCATTGTAGTTCCTTTGCTTTCTTCTGCATTGTTTGTAGCTGCATTGTAGCTCATCTTAAGGGGGGGTGTTAGAGTAAAATAATTAATTAATTTTACTCTCCTCTTAAGATTTCACTTTATGCATATATTAGTCATTTAATAATTAATATTTAATTATTAAATGCTCTCACCTTAGGGTTAGGTTTTTCCTTTTCGGTGTTGATCTCCTTTTTAAGGATTGATCTCTTGTATTGTAATTAATTCTTGATTCATTTTTTTCCTGATAATAGATCTTGCACTTTGTCAGAGCCAAAACCCTCGTCTTCGTTCTCTCTCTTTCCTAGGGTTTCTTGCATGCAAGTTTATTTGGGTTGTGGATTTGTATTTCTCAAATCCTACAAATCTTTACTTCAAAGTACAAGGTAACAAAATGTTGATAGTAGTTGTATATGTTGATGATATCATTTTTGGTGGAAATGAAGGCATGTGTAAAAAGTTTTTTGTAGAGATGTAGAAAGAATTTGAGATGTTTATGATCGGTGAATTAAATTTCTTCCTTGGTCTACAAGTGAATCATACTGATAAAGGGATATTCATTTCATAATATAAGTATGTAAACGAGTTGTTGAAGAAGTTTGGGATGGATGATTCCAAACTAATTTGTACTACAATGGTGAGCAGATGTAAATTGAGCAAAGATGATGAATCTATTAAGACTGATCAAAGAAAATAAAGATCTATGATTGGTGGACTGTTGTATCTTACTGCTACTAGACTGAATATTATGTATGTAGTATGTTTAGTTGTCAAATTCCAAGCAAATCCTAAAGAAGCACATGCTACAACTGTAAAGAGGATATTTAGATATCTTAAAGGTACACCAGATTATGGATTATGGTATCCTAAGAGTGATGATTTCACCCCGAGTGCTTATACCAATGCTGATTAGGCCATATGTGTAGATGACTAGAGGAGTACCAATGGTGATGCTTTCTTTCTTGGTGGAAGACTAGTTTCATGGTTGAGTAAAAAGCAAGACTCAGTTTCTTTATCCATTGCAGAGGAAAAATATATTTCTGCAGCATCCTACTGCACATAGGTTTTGTGGATGAAGCAAACTCTAAAAGACGTTGGAGTGATATGTGATGAGCCTATTTCTATTTTCTATGACAACACAAGTGCAATAAATATTTTGAAGAACCTGATTATGCATTCAAGAATAAAACACATATCTATCAAATATCATTTCCTAAGAGAAAAAGTGTTGGAGAATGAAGTCACATTGGAGTATGTGACCACAAAGGACAAAATTGTAGACATATTTACTAAGGCTCTTCCAAAGGATACTTTTGACCATCTTAGGGATATTTTGGGGGTCATTGGCCCTCCAAACTAAGTGCACATGAAGGTGCATCACTCCAGTGAATTCATATATTCTCTATTTATCTGGACTGATAAATGAGTCTACTCTACAGGGGGATTAGAAAAAGTTTTCATTGTTGTACTATGGGTGTGTTCCTAAGGGAGAGTGATCAGATTTGTTGGTATTTTCCATTGATGTCAAAGGGGGAGAGAAATTCATGTGAAAAATAGTTGCAAAGGAAGAGAAGGTGTTCTCCTAGGATATTATGGAGGATGTTTTCTTTGATGGTTTTTCACATTATGTGTTTCCATCAATGACAAAGGGGGAGATTTTTGCAAGTTTGAGCTAGTCTGGTGGTGTTGTCATTGATGTCAACACAGTTCAGTATGTTGTAGATTGTACATGTATAGCTGAGATTTTTTTGAGATGTTGTGAGTACATGGAGCTATCTTTATGGCATTGTAGATGTGTTGTGTTGATGAAATTCCAAGTGATTTTAAGAAAATTAATAAAGAAGAGAAGTCAAAGTGTTGAATGTGTTTAGAATGTTCTCCGGTATGTGCTCCACAATTCTCTTGTGTTGATCCTATGCTTGTGTGGATATGAATATTTGATAATGATGATCTTGTTGTGATATATCCTAAGTTTTAGCTTCTAGTTTGATAGTACATGAAAGTTACTTTCATCGGTGTGTGAATTTTTTTGGCAGAATTGATCTTCTATGGACTGAGAGAAATGTTTCTACTCCACAGTCCTCCACTGTTTCATTTTAGATCTTGTTGATCTAGGATATGTCTTGAGATGGTTTTATTTGGGTTTTGGAAAAGAAGGTTGAAGTTTGGTGATCTAGAATTCATGTTTCGGTGTTTCAGTATGGGTTTGCACTATCCAGATGAACTGGTGAAAGGTGTTCAAAGTTTGAAGCATATTGCATTTGTTGCGGATGTATCTAAAGAAATATGAGATGCATTCTCGTGCATAATGAAGCATGATGTGGAGTTTTTGTTCCATCTTCTTGATGGGAAGCATGTACATCAATGTTCATCTATGTTTTAATTAGGTTTGGCCAACCTGGTGTTTACACTTCATTTGAAGAATAAAATTAAATTGAGGAAGTGTGTGGTTGATCCAAGACATTATTTTTGGTATTGGTTAAATTTTTTATTGTTCCACTCTCATTCCTTTCCACCATGGGAATCTTGAGTTGTTGAGCTAATTTGAATTTATAAAATGAGGTATTTGTGGCCGACCTTGGAGAAATCTTCTAAGGTTGATGATGGTATAAAAGCAAGCTGAATTGTGAAGAATTGTATGAAAATGTGATGCAAAGTGACAAAAGTGAGCCACAAATCATTAGAGAAAAAGTATGTGTGTGAGTGAGTTCAGACAACAGTACTTCATTGTGTTGGATTCCTAAAGGTAGTGAGCTAAAGGTTTCTACAATCCTTATTCAAAGTTGTGGATGTGTGTTAATTGTTCTGGTGGATATTTTGTTCTCTTTTTTATTTGTAGGTAGTGAGCCTTCCTATTCAACAGTGAATCCTTTCTATAGGAAATGAGCCTTTTTACTTGGACAGTGAGCCTCTATATTCAGTTTTGTAATCTTTTTATATTGTGAGTTAACCCTCACTATGGCTTTACCCTTATTGGGTTTTCCACATAAAAATTTGGTGTTCATTGTGTTGATTTACTTTCTGTTATTTGTGTTTCATGCTCTTACTTAATAATAGAATAGTGTGGTTGTGGTATTGATAAGTGTTGAGGTCTTAAGTTTGAATTTTTTTACAACTGATTCACCCCCCCTCTCAATTGACTTGTGCCTATTTAACATCATACACCCAAGGTGGCATATGGGTCTGATAGGGCCTATTTGAATAGAGAGAATGTTTGAGAGTAACGAAATTAAGTTTATATGAGGTCTAAGTCATGATTTCAATTAAAATATGCCTTGGGATACACAATATAGGGTCTTAGGGGCCTATTAATGATGATATTTAGGTCATAAATGCAAGGGGCCCAAAAGTCAATGTGAAAGTGCAAATAAAAATATACTTTACACCATTAAATTAAGGAAAAAATGGGTCTATTTAGCTTAGAAGGGCCCTAAATCCCATGTGAATGTGTAAAAAACATTACAACACTAGATTAGGTCCACTTAGTTTGCAAGCCTCCTAATTTTAATGTGAAGGTATAAATAAATACACTTTACAAACTAAATTAAGGAAAGGTTAGATTTATTTAGCTTTACAAGGGCCCACTTGACCTAATGTGGATGTGTAAAACACATCACAACACTAGATCAAGGTGATATCAAGTCCAATTTAACATTAATTACACCCAAATTAAGCAAGGAAAAGGAATACTTTTTCGTTGCCACATTTAGCCCCCACTTTAGTGAGAGGAGGAACTTGCTTCAAACTCAACACTAAAATAGAAATTCAAGAGGGGTCCAAGTGTACTAATACAAATGATCTAGGATGGAAAATATCAAGGGAGTGGTCAAGACCCTAGGATCCAAGATCCTACATCAAACTGACATAATTATGTAAAAGGACATGCACAAAGTGTATGATATGTAACAAAACAAGATATGTAAACATGTGATGTCACTGACTAAAAGAAGAAAGAAAAGAAAAAGATAGGTGGATCAAGCTTTGAAGAAAATGCGCTCACTTTAGGGCCACAAAACTTTAGGTTGTTCACGAGGTGAGTAATTCAAGAGGGTGAGACACATACACACATGGCTAGTATGCACTCACACACACATGTGAATGGCTAAGAGAAATTCATGCCTAAGTTCAGCTTCCAATCAAACCATACCAAAGTTATACCTCCCGATAAATTTGATAAGGAATCACACAATAATGATCTTTGAGCTTTATGAGACAAGAAAAACTTTGTATGCTTGGAGCTCATGAATAAAAAAGATGGCTCCACAAGCATGCAAAGTGTGTTATGCAAGGTGGCCATATAACCGATGTTGTAAATGTGAAATAGTGTAAGGTGCGTTCAAAGGAATTTTGCTTAGTTCATGCGAGGTCTCTTCTTAGGGAACATCATGCCTAATTTCTCCATGAGATGACAAGTGAAATAAATATCATGTTCTCAAAGGAAAAAAAGCCCAATGACACCACTAAGAAAAGGATGCATCACAAGAAGAAAGAAAATCGACAATGAAACATGAGTGTTGATGTATGTCCCCACTTTAAAGTAGTTGCTAACACCATTACTATAAGAAATTAATTTAAAGTAGAAGAAGATATGAGAGGTTATTTGGAAATCCCTATGCCAAGTCATATTTTTCAAAATTGAACTACATCATGAATAAGTTTGTCACATGTGAGTCAACTTAAGGCATGTCATCCACAACCCAAAATTTCTCTTATATTTACATGAAAGGCGGTCGACTAGCCAAAAGAGATAATGAAAAGTGCCATATGAGGACAAGGCTACTTAACCCATTTCCCCCACTGAGTGTGGAACAAGGATGAGCCAAGATGATTGATGAAAAATATTAAAATTAGTATCAATTAGAGGAGCTAGGTGCTTCAATAGAAGGAAGAGCACCACAATCCCTAAGATGTTGAATTTTATCACTTAAAGCCTTACATTCATTACTAGAATGACCATGAATTCTATGATATGCACAAAATGAATTCTTATAGTAAAATTTATTTTGTGTTCTCAAAGGGATCTAGTTATCAAATGATCTTCGAGGAGTCTCAACAAGATACCCTCTTGATCAAAAGTAGAAGATGTTGCTTTATTTGGTGACAAAGATATCTCTTTCTTAGTACAAGATGTCATTCTTACACAAGAATATTTAAATTGAACATTTTTTTCTCTCCTTTACAGGAGGGTGTAAAATCTATCAAATTTGAATCATAAGTGTTTTGTGTGATGACATTAATGTTAAGCAAGGACTTCTCTATTTCTTTCATTTCTTTCAAAGGGTAGCAATCAAGACCACCAGTGTCTATCAGTTCAAGATGCACTAATGTTAAAGTTGGCTTAGAAGAATCTTTTGTAAGTTTGTTGATATTAAGTGAAGGCTTGCTTGATGGGTTGATTTCTATAAAAGGACAATAACCAAGACCACTAGTATTTTATTGCATGTAAGGCTCTATAGGGACATATATACCTTGTTCTCTAGCACCACATAATTTTCCAATATCACCAAGTTTTTTCATAAGTTGATAACCTTTTCCATAAAGCTTTTATCTTTAGGATTTGGTGGTTGTTGATAGTTAGTTTCATCAAAGTTTTTTGTGTAATTTGCTTTCTTTTATTTTGAAGTGGTTGAGGTAGATGGTTGTGAAGGATCCTCCAAATTTTGTGTTGACATTACCACTTTTTATTTTCCCTTGTCTAAATCTTTGTTTATGATCTTGTATTCTCCCATGAATGTTGGTTCAAAATCTAAGTAACTCCAATCATCATCTAATAGCTTTGTGACTTCCTCAATATATTTTTCTTTGTCTTTCTATTGCATGGGTTCCACTTGTGTAGTTGGTGCCAATGTTGCCAAAGGCTTTTCCTTATCTTTGTCAATCTTCAAGCAACTATTTGGTTCAAGGTCGGCTTTGATTGTATATACTTTGTTATTATAGATATATTTCATGATATGATGAAGGGTAGAGGGAACCATGTGCATCCCATTAATCCATGGTCTTCCAAAAAGAAGATTGTATGAAATATCATGAGGAATAACATGAATTGGGGTTTGTAATGTCTCCTTTCCAACTATAATAGGTAATGTAATCACTCCTAGTAGCTTTTTTCCTACACTGTAAAACCCTTGAATAAATAAAGAATCAGGTTGAATTTTTTATTTATCCACACCAAGCCTATCAAAAGGTTTATGGTACACATGTTAAGAGTGGAGCCATTGTCGATTAGGGTTATCTTTATCCCTATTCTATTGTATTTAGCTATTATCATGAAAGCATCATTTTTTTTTCACTTCTAAAGAAGGGAGCTCACTTTGGTGGAAAATAGTGTCAGTGTTTATTCCTTGAATCATGGCTACTATGTCATTCGGTTTCCCATTAGAAGGGAAGGAACTTGTTGCAAGGCGGTTTGAAGCATAGTGTGATAATTAGGTGAATTATGAATTAGGTCCCATAGGGATATCATTGCCGGAGTATTATTAAGTTGTTCAACAAGGTCATACTCCTTCCCACTATATGAGGGAAAATGTGAAGCACTAGGAAAAATGGGATTAGGTAAAGGTAAGCTTGTTGAAGGTGTTTTTCTTGGTTGTAGATTATTTCTAGTGTTATATGTATGAGCAATGATATTATGACTTGGCTAGTGAAAAACATCATTCTTAGGTGGGTAAAGGATAAATTCAATTTTTTTTTGAGTTTGAAGTTTGTGTGAAGGTTGGTAAAGGATGATTTGAGGTTGAATAATATTAACTTCCCTTAGTAAAGGAGAGTCTAATGTTACTTCATCATCCTTGCATAAGGAAACTATATCACAATTGTCAATGTTATCATTTTCTTGTACCATGATATCCTCCCTAGGAGGAGAGTTTTTAGGAGAACTACAAACCAGATGTTCATAACATTCACAGGTTGGTTCTTCTAAAATGAGCTCATTGCAAATAAGGGAGGTTAGAATATCTTCTTTATCAATAGAGGGGCTATTAAAAGAGAAGGCTCAATTTGATTTTCTATGACTTCATCCTTTTTCTCTAAGGTCTCATTCTCTTATGCCATACTATCTACCCTAGTAGGAGAGCTTGATGTTCATCACATTCCATGGTTATATTTTGTAAATTAGCTTCATCACAAGTAGGGGAGGAATCAAGAGAAGGAAAACTATGATTTTCATGCATATCAAATAGATCTTTCCAAATGGTAGGAGCATTAGGGAAGGGAGGAAATGGATTCTCATGACTATTAATAGGTAAATATTCTAACACCAACCTATCATCTTCACATTGAGGAGGGATATTAGGAGAAGGAAAAAATTTATTATCATGGATATCTATGATATCATCCTCTATCACTAAAAAATTCTCAAAAATAAGGGATGAATGGAGACTACCTAGGTGATGTTTAGGAATGTATCTATGATCTCATCTTCTTGTTTTCTAATATCCTACAAAGGGGGATGAGGAGAGGGACAATCAAGACTATCAATGCTTGTATATTCTTTCACCAAGATACCTTCATCACTAATAGGATAGGTATTGGGAGAATAATAAGTATGATTGTTATGATTGTCTATGCTTGCATCCTCTTGTATCATACAATCCCCACCAATAGGCAATGCATATTAAGGATTGTGTCAATTGTTTGATCCACTTTCTCTAAGATGTTCTCATAACTATTAAAGATAGTAGAAGGATGGCTAACATGTTTTTTAATGACCTAATTGTTGTACTCTATATTGAACTCATAAGAGGGGATGTTGTACTTATGCAATCTATTTTTAACCATATCAAAGCCACATCTCTCGAAAGAAAACATGCTATTATGGAAAAGTAAATAAAGTTCAATTCTATGACCTAAAGTGAAATGTTTAAATGCAATTTTTAGATTTGAACCAAGGTAATTTTCTGATTATACTATGCAACTTGAAAAATGAAATGTTGTAAATTCAAATTTGGAATTGAGAAATGCATGAAATAAACCACTTAAAGCTATATTTAATGAAATGCATGTAACAGAAAATAAACCAACTAAAATAGATAACCAATGGCAGAAAAAAGAAGTGCAAAAACAAGGTTTTAAATGCTATAAAAGGTAGTTTCAAATTTGCACTAGGACTGATTCGCCCAGAGGAGCATATGAGTCCTAGTGAGGGTTTTTTGCTTTTTTGTTTAGGTGGTATTTAGCCTAAATGGAAATGCAACTTTAAAATGTTTTTCAATGATTTGAGATGAAAAAATGCAACCTATATGTACTTTTAAGTTAATGTAAAAATTTAGAAAGCCTAGAATGCCAATTAACTAATGCAAACCCTAATGTGAAGTTAATGCAAGCTAGATCTAGGATGATGATGGAATCCAAATAAGAAAATGAATTGTTCTAAATGGAGGTTCAGAAAAATGAAAAAATAGAAGTGGTGTTCCACCTTTCGGGAGGTGGAACACAAACTAGGTGTTTAGAGACCTAAACCTATTTCCCTCAAGTTTCATTCAAGGAGGCCCTAGAGATCCGACAATAGGGTATCCTAGGGTATGTTTAGAGATTAATGAGGGGTTCACCACCAAGCTAGGGCTTGGAAAGACAAATGCAATGCAAGATGTAATACTAAACCCTAATATGATGCTAACTTTAACAAGATGACCTAAAATGCATATAAAATAGAATAACAAGTAACTGTAAGATGGAATATGTGCACCTAAAAACCTGAAGATGAATAGATGGAGTGATGAAATGTTGAAAATAGTGACTTTAATGCTAACTAGGACTCATACGTGCCAAGCTAGGAAGATCAGTCCCAAATCTGGGTTTCTATACAAAAATAGGAATCTGGCAAATGGGTATCTGAATATGTAAAAATCTAAATTTTTTCCTAAACTGGGACTCATATTCCAAAACCACCGAATGATTCTAGTTAAGGTTTTCTGGAGCTTCAAAGTCTAAATCTAACCTTCAATGTCTGCTCTTTCTATTCCTCTTTGTTTCTAGATCTTAAACTATTGATTTCAGACTTGTAGGTGACCTTTTTGTGAAGATGACAACCTTGTGATGGGTTGGAAACTTCCCTCAAACTTGCAACCTAATATTGAAAGGATCTTCAAGTCTTCAAATCACCTAGATCTACAATCACACATATAAAGAGGACAAAAACTTGTTGATTGTTAGTGAATAGGGGTTTTCCTTGGTCAAATCCTGTTTAGGTAATTAAACCAAATGATGAAAAAATGAAACAAGGACATAAAACATGCACAATAATACCTTGAATGATTCCTTGTAAATGATGTCTTGTAAATATACAACTCAACATGAAATGGCCATGAAGGATGCAGATCTTGATCTTGACAAAGGTGTAGAACAATGCTTGATCTTGGATCTTCAATGCTACATCACAACAATAGCTCAATAAGATGCTTGATTATTAATATCCTTGAGATGATGATGCATCTTGAATTGCTGAAATAATTGATAAAGAATTATACCCTTTAATTCCTTAAAAATGATCTTGAATGCTCTCTTGATGATCTTTTGAAGTCTTGGAATGCTTAACTCTTGAATTCTTGACTTGATATCATGAATGCTTATGTGAAATAATGATTTGAGACCTCATTTATATAGGCAATCCATCTAATATCCCATTAATTAGATCCCACAGGCCGACATTCATGAAATTTGAACTTAAAACTCAATTTTCCTGCTCAAAACCCTAAAAATAGGCTAAATAGGACTCATACACCATCTATGGTGTGAGGGTCCCACCTAGATGGGACTCATTTTCCGAAGGTGGAAAATGGGTCCCATAGGGCCTATTTGAAGAGAGAGAATGTCGAGGAATCAAGAAAATAAGTTTATATGAGGTCTTTGTCATGATTTCGATTAAAATATTCCTTGGGATGCATAATCTAGGGTCTTAGGTGCCTATTAATGATTATATTAAGGTCATAAATGCAAGGGGGCCCAAAATTCAATGTGAAAGTGCAAATAAATATACTTTATACCAATAAGTTAAAGAAAAAATTGGGTCTATTTAGCTTAGAAGGGCCATAAATCCTATGTGATTGTGTAAAACACATTACAACACTAGATTAGGTCCACTTAGTTTACAAGCCTCCTAAATTTAATGTGAAGGTGTAAATAAATACACTTTACAACACTAAATTAAGGAAAGGTTAGATTTATTTAGCTTTACAAGGGCCCACTTGACCCAATGTGGATGTGTAAAACACATCACAACAATAGATCAAGGCCATATCAAGTCCAATTTAACATTAATTACTCCCAAATTAAGCAAGGAAAAGGCATACTTTTTCCATTGCCACAATTAATGGTAGTTTTTGCTTCACAAAATTTCAGACATTGCATGTTGTTGCATCAAATCAAGCTTTTACCCAGATAAGTTGGCTGAAAGTGTGACACAACTTTGTGCTTTTACCTAGATCAACCCATTGAAATACCTATTATCCAAAGAAACTCTCACTGGGAAAATGGCTAAATGGGTAATGATCTTGACTAAAGTTGACATAGAGTATGTGGAGCACAAGGTAATCAAAGGACAAGTGATTATAGACCAACTGGAAGATGAACCTATCTATGCAGAGAACCCTTTGATATCTGAATTTCCTGATGAATCAACGTTCCTTGTCATTCTAACAGATTAGTGGAAAATGTACTTTGACAGATCCTTCACCCAACATGGATCAAGCGTAGGCATTATTTTTATATCCTAGAATCTGAATTTGTGTGTCATCGTTGGTCCTGGATCCCTGTGGTATCATGATATCTTCACCTACCTTAGCAAAGGAATCCTCCCATCTGATATCACTTCCAACCTTAAAACTACCTTTGTTAAAAGGGCATCTTGTTTCATGATCCTAGGTGATACCTTATACTGCCAAAGCATCGAGGGGACATTACTATGATGTCTTAACTAAGAGGAAGCCTTGAAATCCTTAACAAAAGTACACAATGGTGTATGTGGTTCCCATTCTAGTGGTATGACTTTAGCTAAGAAACTATTGAGGAGAGGGTATTACTATCCAACCATGGAAAGAGAAGCCCATTATTATGTGTAGAAGTTTTTCTAGTGTCAACAACATGGACATCTTATTCATGCTCTAGCTAAAGAGTTGCAACCAATTATCACACCTTGTCCTTTCTCACAATGGGGACTTGACCTCATAGGAAATATTACTCTAGCCTCATCTAATGGACACAAGTTTATCATAACAACCACTAAGTATTTTACCAAGTAGGTAGAATCCATTCCTATGACTTACATAACAAGGAAGCAAATTGCCAATTTTATCCTAAATTACCTTATCTGTGATAATAGAACACCCTTCAAGAATTAGGATGCAAAACAACTATGTCAAAGATTCAACATCCATCATCGATTCTCTACCCTATATTACCCCTAGGACAATGGTCAAGTTGAGGCTACAAATAAGACCATTTTGAAAATCCTAAAGAAAATGGTCAATGAAGTTGGTCGTGACTAGCATCTGTAGTTAAATCCCACCCTCTGGGCCTATCGAACCAGTATTCACACACCTATAGGTGCAACCCCATTCTCCTTGGTCTACGGATCATAAGCCATGCTTCCTATCGAGATTGAGCTCTCATCACTGTGAGTGTCACTACAAAACCTAATCACTGATGAGTACATAGTATCTTGGCTAAATGAGCACAAATTCTTAGACGATCATCATCTTGATGACCCTAATCACTTGCAAGTATACCAAAATAGAGTTATAACAAGAAGATCAAGTGTTAGTCTTTTCAGATAGGGGATCTTGTTCTCAAGCAGAATAAAAAAAATCTTCCAGATTAGGACATTAAAGGAAAGTTTGAGCCTAACTGGTTGGGTCCCTTTTTCATCACAACAAGCTATGGACCAGGAGCATATCAATTATCAACACTTAAAGGTGAACCCTTACAAAATCCAACCAATAGTCTACATCTAAAAAAGTTTTATGCCTATATTTGAAGGGTGTAAATCTGAAAATACAAAAAAAATAAAAAAAAATCAAAATCCAAAAAAATAAGAAAAAGGATTGAAGACAGTAAAGAAAAACAATCATCCTCTAGTGAAAACCCCTTTGGTGGTGCTTTGGGCAAGTACCTTGGTGAAAACCTAGAAAATAGGTGCCTTGTGTACATAAAGAACCTCCATCTATTCTTTGGCTCTTTATCCTACCATTCTTGGTATCGCATCCAACTATTGTATCATTCATCCTATTTATTCCATCACACATCCACATTCATACCATAGGTTGATGTTGTGAAGTATCATATCCCCTTTAGTACTACTTGTCATATTCCAAAGGTTAGCTTGTTCTGCCTATATCGAGGTATTCTATTGTATCACACTGGGGGAAATTTGTTATGGATCAGATTGGGTTCTTGTGTATCTTAAGGCTATTAGAAATCTCACTGAAAATCCCAAAAACATTCATAAAACCTCATCAAAATCCAAAAACACTTGCAAAATCAAAAAATTCAAAAAAAAACAAAATCCTGTATAGCTAATATCCAAAAACATTTGAAAAGTTTTAAAGTCAAAATACAAAACATCCAAATCACATCAAAATCCCTAAAAAGGTCAAAACATCGAAAACCCAAACATAGTACCATATCGAACTACATTGTCTCTAACCTTGAACGTAGGCAAGGCCATCACTGATGTGTCGCCAAGACACTTTAGGTTAGGATTCCATCATAATAAACTAACAATCTATCAAGTGTTCATATCTCATCATCAATTAGTCAAGTAAGTCAAACTACATGGTCTGTGTTTGTATAACATAGGGAAGGCTCATCTTTGATAAGCCCCCAAGGCCCCTAGGATAGTCTTTTAGGTTAGGTTCTTGGTTGAAAATCTCAAAAAAACCCTAAACATTCAAAAACCTTGGAAAATCCAAAAAACCACATATATCAGAAAACCCCTAAACATCGAAAAATCTCAAAAACCACAAAACATTAAAAAACTAAAAAAAATCATAAACAACATCAAATATCTTAGAGAAAACCCTAAACAACCTCAAATAAACCAAAAATCCTAAAAATTCAAAAAAACTTTCAAAAGTATCAAAAGTAGCCTCACAACATTTTCAAAAACACTAAAAGCATTGAAATATTCTAGAAAAATCTAAAACCATCCATACCATTTCACTTTCACCCGCAATAAACCTTCATTCATAATAAATCAATCATCACCTTCAACCTTTGGAAAAATAAGTAGAAAGAAAGTATTGCAAGTTGTAAAGTGAAAACCTAAGTGTCAAAATCTAAAGTCTAGATTATAGGTAACTGAGTCAATGAAGTCTATATCAATGGATTATTGTACAACTCATCCTAATAAAAACATATGATCAACTTGTCCTAGGATGCATCCTTCTTGTGATGGGCATCAACATCAGAAATCACCTTAGCTAGATTAAACTGGCAAGAAATAGATAACACTGACTATTTCTCTTTGATCTTTTCTTATGATTTATCTTATTGACACATTCTAAGGACCTCTCGATGATTTATATCAAAATAATTTAGAGAGAAAGGAATGGGGCATAGATCATTATATTTCATTTGTTGTGCTTTTGGGTATTCTTGTAAAATAATCTTGGCACATACTTGCTTAGTTTTGTGTAGGGAGGTTGTTTGGAGTAGATTGTTGACTATTGCGTATGCTTTTTTCCAGTATATTATGAACTACTAAACTACATTTCGATGAGGTTTTTGTATATCAATGTGTGAACAAGAACTATCCTATCTATTTGCAGAGTCAAAGTTCATTACACTAGATATAACACTGTCCTAGTTATTAATACCTTGATGCATCGTGTATATATGTTATATAAAAAATAAGGAATGATGGAAAATCCAAATCCCAAGATATGAGAAAATTATCATCACGATCTCTCATCACCATCTCTAATAAAGTCTTGATGCATCATGGACTTGTTGGACTTCTAAATCAAACTCAAAATCAATGGTCAATCCATTCATCTTATTCTTCTTCTTATTCTATCTTTACTAACAATTATATCCAAGTATCGAATCTATGTGATATATTAAAATGTACATGAGGCTACCTGTGGCTGATGATTGTCTATACATCATCAAATCTATCTACATCAAACATAAGTGTTTTCTAGTCCTCTCTTAGCTGAAATGATCCTAAATATTTTTTAAGAGATCAACCCAAAATTCAAAATTTTCGCTTGATCTCTCGAGGTAGCAGTGCACTAGCTTATTCCTTCTGCTGGGGCAATTATGGGGCATCCAAAAAGTTAGAATTTTTTTATTTTTTGATCTGAGTAGTAGTTTAATTTGAAAAAGCGTTATTCTTTGAACTAATGCAATAGGTACCTCACTTCAAATAGGGGAAAAATGTAGACACTTAAAAATTTCTTGAATGATATCATGCATTTGAATCTGATATATTAACACCATTTCATCCTAAAACCAATCCTCTTTTCACTTAATTGATTAAATTAGCCTAGCTATTTAATTAATTATACCATTTTCATATATTAACCTAATTAACCTAATTAGGTTAATTAACTTTCTTTCATGCTAACATTTTGTCCTATTAAATTGAATAAATCAAATTATTTAATTTAATCCCTAAAGTGCTCTTATTTAATTAAATAACCCTAAGTTATTTAATTAAATATCATACCCCTTCCCCTTTTTCATTCAATCATTTATTTAATGAATATCATTTAATTCCCCTAATTTGCATAATTCAAATAATCTTTTAATTATCAAATTACTAATTAAATCTAATCTTCCCACTTGCAAGGTAATATTCCTCTTTTGCACATTCCTCCAAAAGGAATATTCCCATGGAATATTCCTTCCCCTTTTACACATAAAAACTTTGTTTTAATTTGCTAAATATCTAATTTTCCTCACCCATGAGAATATTCTAAAGGATATTATCTTTCTTCACTCATTTGAAAAAAAAGGAATATTCTTCCTTATAACAAACTTACAACAAGACTTCTTGTGCAAGTTTTGAAAGTGTTTGTTTGGAAGAATATGAGCCCTTGATTCTTTCCTTGATCCATGTGATCATTGATTCTCATCCATTGATGAGAATCCATGATCCATGTTTCACCTTTTCTCCAGTTTTGACCACTTATTAACCTTTTTAATCTTAAACCTTCATTTCTCAATTTTCATCCTATAAATAGGTCACTATTTGGAGATAAATGGATCCATCTTTTAAGAGAAAACTTATGTTGTTAAAATCACTCTCATTTGCATCCACATTTAGCTCATCTTTTTAGCTCTTTTTTAGTTTAAATCTTACATTATTAGCTTAGACCATCCATTAATGCCTTCCATGGTAACTTAGATGCATCCATTTAGATATTTTTTAATTAGGATTTTACTCTTTTTAGCTTAAACTTCATTTAGATTAGCTTTCCATATACCCATATCAATCATCTTGGCATTGATCATGTTAAACTAGCTTTAAATCATGCTTTCATACACATCTATCATCAGTTTCATTGATTCTCTTCAATAGAATCGATCAAAATAGGCTCATTTATCCATGGGAATGGGAAAGGGTTGCCATTCCACATCAATGTGACACCACTCACCCACCAAGATAAGTTTCAATGGATTAGAATAAGTGTTTTTAAAGCTTTCATGATATAATATATTACTTTTAATGAATTCTTAGTTTAGTTTTGAATTGGATGATCTTATTGGACTGATGTTTAGTGGCTTGAATATACTTCAAATCCTTATGGATCAAGTGTATTCATCCTATACTAAATTTTTCAATCACAAAAATCAAATGGAAAGGAGGAATGTTGAATGAACAAAATGATATGTTGCAACTCACCAAACCCTAGGAATAAAGGCTGCAAACATGTATGAAATGGCACCAATGGATGTGGATCTTGAATCTTTCTTGAATGCTGTAGATCTTGAATTGAATGCTTGTTTGAATCATGAATCCCTACATCACAAATGTTAGTTCAAACACAAACATGATGCATGATGACTTTGGCACAATGCTTGATACTTGAATAATGCTCCAAAATACTTGATAATCAACTCTTGAAGACTCTTGAATACTCTTGTAAACTCTTGAATGCTTTTGTGAACTAAAATTTTCTACAAGGATGCTCGTTCAACTTTCTAGATCACTTGATTGCTTGTTAGGAGAAAAATGAATGAAATAACCTTGTATTTATACTTGTTTATTCGAAATTTCTTGAAATTACAACACTACAAGTTGACACCAGATCTAGGAGAATAAAATCCCACCAAGAATTTGAATTTAATTTAATTTTAAGCCTCATAGGACTCATATTCCAGAAGTGGCGTATGAGTCCCATTAGGCTAGGCTATGTGACACCTTTTTCAAGAAATACTTAGATTTATGCAAAATCCAGATCAGGGCCCTAAAACCTAGGTGGGACCTATACACCCAAAGTGGCATATGAGTCCCAAATCACTAAATCTATGCCACACAATCCAAAAACATTAATTTATGATTGGTCATTACATATGTGTCAGGATTGTCCTCAGAAAGATGCATTAAATGAGGCTTGTGAATGCAAAATAAGGCCAAATAAGGCATAAAGAAGCCCAATTAATAAATGAAAACCATATATTAGTGTGAAAATGGAGTACAAAACATTAAAACACCCTAAATAAGGAAAAAATAGGTTCATTTAGTTTCACAAGGGCCCAAACAAGTGTTAAAATGTAATGGATGACATTTTTCAATACTACAGGAGAATTTATGGTGTTTGTAAGGGCCATTTAGGGAGGCTGTATGAAAATCCATTTTCCTATACTGCCCTTTACCATATTTGCATCAATTTATCATCTCTCTATGTCAATCACCTCAATTTTTATGCATAAATTCATCCTACATGTAGACATATAGTTCTAAACATTTTTTTTCTATGCAAGGTACAACTTGCGCAATGGTGATGTTAGCCTACACAGGTTTGATTATTGCACAATATTTTTCAATGGTAAATGAAATATTCCATGGGTAATATAATATTCCAACAACTACATAGATATTGACACCATTTTTCATCAAACAAATATTCAAAAGGATATTCTATGGAGATAATATTTTAATTCCTAATGGAATACCTGTTACCAAATTTTTTTCCCAACTAACAAAAAACAAGTGAAACATTCCAGCATTTGAGAGAATATTTTGGTGTGAGGGATCTATTGATATTAGCATGATTTCATCCCATTTTTCCCTAAATATACCCCTTTGACCAATGACTAGTTTAATCTTTTGGCTCAACTTTAAGAGCCTCATTTTCAACCATACAAGCATGTTTTTGAGAGATTTATTTTAATTTTGAATATTTTTTCATCCTCTATCTAGTGCCATTGTTTTATACAATATGATGCATATATGTTTTAAAAATTAATAATTCTCATAGGTCACCTTGAAAGGTTCCCATTTTTGGAACTTCAAAGGGCTCATATGGGCTCATATGGACTTTTTTTTGGGTTTCTTTTTTTTTAGCCTACATAATTTTTTGAGCTCCACACAATGGTTTTGATAGTTTTAATTGATTATATTCTAGAATTGTAAATGTTGAATAATCCCTCTTTAGAGAATTTGTACATCAAATCCATTTTATGGAATTTGTTAAAGCACTAAAATAAATTTTCATATCACTATAATTCTTTATGGAGATGCCAATTTATATAGTTTTGTTAATATCTTCATTGTCCACCTCATGGCATAAATTTGTAAGAACTCAAATAAAAGTACATAAATTTATAAATGTACTCATTTAATGTACCATAAAACCGAATGTGTCTTCCTTAGGGAGGGAATATGATACATCTATCTTACCTCTTTTCTACATGCATTAATTTATAAAGTGTAGTGGAGGGTTGTGTAGTGCCTTAGTTTTGGTCCTCACAATAATGAGTCATAGTGATTCTTGCCTCATGCATGTGTGCCACATAATTTTGCACACCATTTTTTATTTATTGTATATCATACCATATTCTTGTGTGCATCTCTATGCTTGATTTTAGTTGATCTACCTATACCTCATTCTTGTCAACATCAAGGGGGGATTTAGCATAGTGTTATGCTAGTTCTTCCTTGATTTAATTGGAGCAACCTTCTAATTTTTGAGGGGATCACATAAGCTTTCTCTTTTTATCTCTCCTATGGGGGGAATTTTTTAGTTAATAATATTTTATAAGATTATATTACTAATGTAGAGAACCATGCACATTTTAATATTATACTATAGTTCACTCATGCATTGTTTGTTTTGTGCTCTTTGATCATAGTAATACCTTAATATTCAAATTCAAAAAGTGTGTTTTCCCTTTGTTCCATCCATGTATTCATAATGTAGTGTACTATAGGTTCACTCATACATTGATTTTATCTCTTATATATTTATCTACAATTTTTGGAGGTTTGTTGATTGCAATAGACACCAATTCATCTTCAATAGAAATTGCAACTGTTGACGTGCTTTAGGATTTGTTCATTGTCATGTTCTTATCTTCATGGAAATTTTTGAGGTCTTATCCTTCTCATTTCTCTCTTTTGGAGAGGATTTTGTTCCGACTAGGTTTTCTTCTTTTCTTTGTTTATGAGAGATCATTATTTCACATGAGTACCTTATTAGGCCCTATTTCAAAGACTCATATTTTTCAATATTATATTTCTCCCTATTTTCCACTTATGTGGAGTGTTAGTGTGAAAAGAGAAATTATCAAACTAGTTAGATTGTATCCTATTTAGGAGGGTCATGTTAACATTACTCTTAAGCTCACTTGAGAGACATGTCACTCTTTGTCTCACTTCATATAAACTCACCAAGTTTCCCAACACTTATTCATATATTCCTACACTTGCTTCATTCTTGGATGGGTAATCAAACTTTCACTCCTACCTTCTCACATCCTCATCCTTGCCTTTACAAGAAAGGATATTTTGTACATTTTATACCCCATGCTTATGATATTTTCTCATATTGTATATTTTTTTATGGATTATTTTGAGTTTGAAAATTCCTACTTGTACTTAGATTTCTCCCTTACAACCTATTATCCTAAGTGGTCATGGGAAATTAAAATATATACCAATCTTCATCCTCCTTAATAATCTATGTCAGTTAGAAGGTGGCACAAATCCCTAAACTTCATAAACATGCAATAACAATAATTTCTAAATCAATTAAAAAGTAATGGTAAAAATATGTCATTGTGTCAATTGTTATCTTGTGTGACCCCAATAATCCTTCTTATGTTCTCCTTGATTGCCACAAACTCTAACTTCTCTACTATTGAAATTTATTCTACAATTGTAGAAGTCTACCTACCTAATTTTAAAATAATTTGTTATCTTTGACCCAATACTTTTAAAATGTGGATATTTCCTCCCACAATTATTATTTCAAAACCACAAAACATACTGGTATGTGTAGGATCATGATGGGCCAAAAAGTGGTCATATGATGGGTATGTGTAGGGTGTGATGCTGATGACTTTTTAAACCCAAAATTGATGAAACAAAAAGGGTTTTTAAAGGAGATTCTTTGCTTTCCATCAATATAAATTATTCATTACTTTGAATTTAATAAATAATTATTATTCATTTTCAATTTGAATTACGACTAAAGTCTTGAATGATAGGCTGATTGAAAAACATCTATAGCTTTCAAATGGTATCACATTTTTTGAATCTGAAACATGTGTCACATTCTATGCTTCACATACTATAGGATTAAAAAAAAATGAATTTCATGAATTTTTGACTAAGTTAAGGTGCTTAGACATATGATATTTTAGAATTTTTAAAATTTGTAATAAAAAAATCATACTTAATTATTTTCTTGGAAAAAAATTACAAAAAAATATGCATCACATCGGAACATGAGTCCTCTACTTATATCTAAAATCTTATAAAAAAAATATTATCATTTATTGTGGTTGGGGTGGTGGACATACACCTACTTATTTTTTCCACAGAAATTTAAGTACTAGTACATTGAAATTTCAAATTTTCATAAAATAGATTTAAAATAAAAAAACCTAGTAGTTTAGAAACTACATTCAATTTTCTATAGATTCTATTCTTACATATTTTTGAAATAATATAGATAACTTATTCAAATTTTTATGTCCATTGCCTAACTCTATTTTTCTAAATTTTTGCTGCTTAAGGGCTTGTTTTTCCATAATGATCCTGCACTACCCATGCATACATAGAAAATATGATGAAATGTAGTAACTTCTAATAATTTTAATACAAGGAAAAAATGTGAAGTAAGATTGATTTTCTCCCCAAGGATGTAAACTCCAACATTATTTTTTCTTGTACCTTCTCAAAAAGGGTCATGAGGTACAAACATGATTTTATGAATGGGTATATGCGGGATCATCATGGAAAAAATAGGCTCATACATTGAAAAATTGGAAAAGTGTGAAGCAGCGTCAAAATTATGGATATTACCCATCTCTTATATAGAATAGAATCTATAGAAAGCATAATTTATATTGGTGGAAAGTTGAGAATCTCCTTTAAAAACCCTTTTGGTTTCATCAATTTTTGGTAAAAAAAAGTCATCAGCCACATGCCCTACACATACCCATCATATCGCAAATTTTTGACCCATCATGATCTTGCACATACCCGAATGACTAATAATTGTATCAATACTCTTTTCACTATTCATAAATATTAAAAATAAAATTAAATGCAATGAAAATTTGGATGAAAATTCAAAGATATACCCTATTTTAGGTCAACTTATTAGTACAAATGAATTTAAGCATTTTCAATTGAATGTCAATTTTATTGAAACATATTCTCTATCTAGATTCATTCTAGCTCAATCATATTTGGGACATAAGTTTTTTAACCACAAGTTTCCACTATGTACATATTTCTAGCATTACTTTGGAGTTAATTTACAAAAAATATAATATTATTTTAAAAACGACACTCCTATGTAGCATCACTTTGTGTCACTGTGGAACACATTTTTGATATTTTTCCCTTTAAGGAGGTTGGAGTATATGCAGTTAGTATGACATAAAATAATAAGGTGACCCTCTATTATGATTAAAGGATAGCCATAAATGTCAAAAAATACTTTGTAATTTAGGCATGCCAAGCATCATGGAATCAAAGAATAAACTTTCCTTTCCTTTCTATATGTTTATCAACTTTTTACACTAAAAAAATTGAGAATAATATTAAAGTACCAACACACATTAAAAATAAATAATTTTTTTAAAAAAAAGTAATTAAAAAATATAAATTTCTATAAAAATTAGATGATAGCCCACTTACACTAAAAATATTCACATCTGAATTCAAATTTCTTAGATCTCACTCGCCTAGACAATATTCATGACATGGTAAGGTAGGAATAATATGAAAATTGTTTATTTACATAAATAATCACTCTCTACGAGACAAACTAATACTCAATAATAAAGTTTATTGGCTATTTATATTGTGTCAGTCAGCTATATGAATCATTTAATTATTGTTAAAAATATAATAAAATTAATAAAAACATATTTTTTTAGGTAATAGGCATAAATCCTATATATAATATATTAATATATAAATCTAGGAAATTGCAAGGGAAAAGCCAGACAACATCAACTGGCATAAAACATAATAAAATTGTCACAGAGACTACAAACTAATCCCCTTCAATGTGAATAGGGGAGCAAAAGGCAGGCACCAGAGACAATTTGAAATAAGATTTCTTATGTAAGTGTCCAATGGTTGTCCACATAATACATGTCAGAAGATGAATTTTGTCTTGAGGGAATTGTTGGGATGTGAATAGACCAAGATAGCTGCCCTTCCAAATGGCAAGAAAGTGAAGTGTCAGATCACTTCCTTATGCATTGTGTTCCTATTTCTAGAGAGAACGCATGGGTAAGAGCTCCTTCTTGCAAGGACAATGTTTTATAATTAATAGGAATGTCAAGATTCCTATCCTCTATATGGTTCTTTTGTTCCACAACTTCCTCATGAGCCTCAAACTTGTTTGATTTCTGACCTTGGGGAAGAGTGACAATCTTCTCATCAGATTTTGTTGTTGGAGTCATTGATGAAGAAGATTCTAAAATGTACCAAAATTAGAGATTGTAGTTGAATGGTTATGAATGAAAATTAAGAACTCTCTTCTATCATTTCTTTGATCTTGTTTGAGGATAAAAAGTATAAATATTTGTTTTTATTAGTACTTGTTTATTATTTTCACAGGATTGTATTATTTTTCAACCCTTTCAAAGGACTTTTCTTTTCTTTTTGAAAAATATGCATATTTTCTTAACAAAGAAATTATTTTATAACTATCTCAAGCTAGATATGAAATATAACTTCTAATTTAGGAAATAAAATTTAACTTAAATAATAATAATTGATTATGAAGATTGGTAATCAAGTGTATGTTTCATAATAAAACATCGATAGCATGTAATATCTAACCATATATGTTTTAGTATTTATTTTGCTGTGAAATGTATCATGTTTCTTTTGGTAAAATTTTAGAGATCTAGTGGCATATGAGTGTTTTCATATTGAACTAGTAATAATATTAAATCACCACAAAGCATCAACAATGAAAACATACAAAATGGTTGACAAAAATATACCACAAATAAGTGAAGATATAACTTTTTATTTCATTTCCATGTTTAAATTCTTTCATTACTAATTCTTACAATAATTTTGGATTGTCAAGTTTATTATTGTATGAATATTTATAAGAAAGTTGTAAATCTATAATGCAAATTATACTATATCTAAAATAAATTTTTCAAAAAGTATATTTTGAGTGTTTATTTCCTAATAATATAATTATATAATCATTCTAAATTAAAAATTATCAATACAATCAATATATAAATAATTGAGTTCATATACTTTAATTACAATATTGTATATTAGTTTTGATAATTTGAGTTTTTTTTTTTAAATTATATTTTTTTTATGTAAATGCAATGAAGAATCGGTTGATCATCTTTCGTTACACTTCCCTTTTGCAATTGAGTTGTGGGAGCTAGCTCTTGAAAGATTGGGGATTTAGTGGATTATGTGTAAGGACATCACATCCTTTATTTTGAGTTGGTCTAGACCCTTTACCCATCCTTTAACGAGTGAAATATGGAACCAAGTTAATCCCATTTTATGTTGGTGCTTATGGAAAGAGAGGAACAATATGATCTTCAGGAACACTGAGATGAACCTAAAAGAGGTGTTTGGTATTAGAGATTGGCTCATTGTGGAAAATATCTCTCTCTTCAAAGGAAAAACCCTGGATAAAGGTCCTATTGAGATGGAAATAAGCATAGCTAAAGCTTGGCATCAAAAATTGGATGCCAATTCTTATGACAACTCCAAAGTTCTAGCACAAAGGAGCCATTATTTGGAAACCCCTTAACAGGGACTGGTTTAAACTAAACTTTGATGGGGCTACTAAGGGCAACCCGAGCAGAGAAAGTATAGGAGGTGTGATCAGGGATCACAGAGGAAAGTTAGTGGCTAGTTATGCTGGGGGGATTGGTCTTCATTCTTCTATGATAGCGGAAACTAGAGCGTTGTTAAATGGCTTATAGATAGTTATTTCCTTGGGGATATAGAACCTTCACATTGAAGGTGACTCTAAGTCCATTATTGATGCTATTAATTTTTATAGGCTGTTGGGGAGGAACACTAAGGATATTCTTCTTGACATTAGATTCCTTATGTCTCAATTAAAATTAAAAGTGGCTAGTCATATTTACAGAGAGGGGAACCAAGTGGCTGATGCCTTAGCCAATTTTGGCACACACTGGAAATTGTCCAAATGATGGCATGATTTAAGTCTACTTTTGCCTAATATTTAGAGTATTATAGTGAAGGAACAAAACCCTTACTTGACCCATGATAAAAACACAAGTGCTTAGCTGGATTTTTGAGGGGTCCACATACTTTTTTGTTGGGCTATGTGGTCTTATTGTTTTGATGAGATGGATAATTAGTTGTATCAATGGGATGGATAACAAGTGGATTTTTTCAAATTATGGGATGGAGCTCATTTGGAAAAAGGAAATCATGTTTTGTTGCGACAAGTACCAGATGATTAATTCTAAGTTGGACCATACTTGTCTTAATCTTCTTATGGGGATCTACTTAAGCTCTTAGATTTTCAAATTGTTTGTTTTCAATTTTCATGTGACTTGTAATTATGAGACAAAGCTCCTTTTTATATTTTCTTTATCTGCTATTTTGGTTTCACACCTTATAGCTTTTATCTATGGTATAACTAAATTTGGCCAACCCTTAAATGCTATCAATTTGGAGATTTCTAACTATGACCCCACGACTATCTTGCCTAGATTTATGTGTTTATGCTACATGGAAGGAAATCCTTCCCTACCTATCATATCCTTTTCGATTAGCCGTTTCTGCGAGGAGATCCTCATTAATGCCTTTGCTAAGATTGTTTCAAGGAAATTATTTACTCATGCATGTGACCTGTCCTTAGGCTTGATTCCAAAAGATTGTCGTTTATGGCTTAAATGCCTTATTGTGTAGGTGATTTTTAACCTTGCTATTATCTCTAACAGTTTATTTTTTCAAGGTTCCTAGTTATACCATTTGTAGTATGGAATCATGGGAGGTGATAGGGCATGGATGGAGCCAGATAATTGCAATGAATTTTGCAAGGATCCGCTAGTCTGGCACATTTTTGTCGAAGGTGGCATTGCTCCTATGATGGAGAGACTTGTGGGCCATCACCCTAATCTGTCGACCTAGTTCATCAACTCTTGGAAGAATCGACATGTGTCTCTGGGAGGCATCTCCTTTATGGTGGATGAGGAAGTGATTGCATAGGCGATGGGTCTTTAGTGCTCTAGCATGAAGCATCCTAAACATTCTAAGACCTGAGATAATGATAGTATGAACAAATTCTTTGTGGGGGACGAGACCCCGGTGCACAACTAGTCTAGGTTTGAATAGGAGGCTCTTCCTTAGTTATGGAACCAAGTGTATCTTGCTCTAATGAAATATGTCACACTAGAAGGTAGGTACAAGACCTATTACTTCTACCATTTTCCCTTGTTAAATCACCTTAGGCATAAAGTTTTACTGAGCTTTCCCTTTTTCTTGCTAATGGACCTTGAAAACTCGATTGAAAAATGTGTTGAGTTTGCTGCTTTAAATCCTAATGAACCTACTTCCCTGCCACTCCACTAGGGTCTTATCCTAAGACTCTACCACTTTCATCTGGCTTTATACCCTCCAAAACCCATTTTGGTCGTCTGAATTGAGGAAATTGAGCCCCCCACTATGACTAACTTATCTTCAGTCGAATCTAAAGGCCCTATGAGGAAGTGTCACCCAGTCCCTATTGATTCTTAGAAACCCAAACCTGCTACCAAAAAACTTAAGGGTATTGAGGGAGCTACCCAAACTAGTGTGGCGGCTAGCTTGTGTGACCTCAAGTCTACCATTGCTAATACTTCCAGTAAGCCTACCCTGAAAAAGAATGGTAAGGAGGAGAAGGAGCCTCCAAATAAAGGGAAACATCTTGTGAGCAAGGACTCGTTGGGTGATACAGTGGTTGTGAAGACTATGGTTATTGGTTGTGATGCTATTATTCGACGCTCTAGCAAGTTGGAAAAGAATAAGAAAAAAGTGTACGTTAGAGATTTGGACACTAAAGAGGAGTTGTCGGACAACAAAGATAGTAGAGTTGAAGAGGTGTCAGAGGGCGAGGAAGGTGAGAAAGCCATAGGTCCCTCATCCATTCCTGACAAGGTTAAAGCTCACAAGGAGGTTTCAGCCTCTCACTTGTCCAAACAGCTGGATATTGAGAAGAATGATCTTGACTACACTACAGGCGGCAGGGAGAAGCTCGGTGTGTTGAAAGAAAGAATGGAAAAACTAGACAAAATTTTCTATGGTTTGACCCACTTCACGGTCAAATTGGTTCATTGTGTCACTAGTACCCTATCGGCTGCCATGAAGGATGAGATGGAGATGAAGAAGACTAAAGACTACCAAGAGTGGATTGGTGATGATTTGGTTCAACTTCTATCTAAGAACTAGGAGAATGCCAGCTAGTCTATTGTTGGTTTGTTGTTTATTCGTGTGTTGTTAGTCTACGTCTATTTTTTGGTTAGGTGTTATGTTTTGATGCTTTTTTGATCTTGGACTCTATTGGCCCTTGTGGCTCTCTATGAAGGGTACAACACCCTGTAAATGTTGCTTAATTTATCAAAAACAGTTGATTGTCATATTATATATTATTTCTCGTACATTAAAAATGGTGAATACATATATTATATAAAAATTTATTTAATATTTAAACAAAAAATAATTTAAAAGATACAAATAATCCAAATGAAATACAAAATTATAATTTAATTTTTTTTTTTTATTATTAAAATATTCAAAATATGACTTACATATTAATTTTTGACATAAAATATGATAGTAAATTAGAGTGAGTTAAAGATTGATCTTTATAATTTTGTGTGTTTGTGTGTTATTTAGCATGGTATAATAGAAGTGAATGCATTATTATATAAAAATACAATATAATAGAAGTGAATACATTATTATATTAAAAATATATAATAGTTCTTTTATATGTATGACGTTAGATTTTAATTAATTTTTAAACAAGGAATTCAAAATTATATTAGACTTTGAAGCTCTCTAATAAAAATTTAATCCTATTCTACTCTAAAATTATTTTTACTATATATAAAAGTAAATTAACATAATAAATAAAATATCCATTAACATTTTAATTTAGCAAAAAATCATTTGACTCATTAATGTAAGGTAAGATTTTCTTTATTATATATGGTTGTTACCTCGCTCTCACAATATCATCTTGCATTGGAATGAAGGGGTTTATGTCAATACAAAAAATAATGAATTAAGAACTTACCATTATTCATGATGAAATTTCTTTAAATATTTAATTAAAAAAAATGTTCTATAAATATTAGTAATTGAATATATATTTTATCTAAATCTTAAAACAATTTAATGATTTTTTAACACATAGACGACATTGGTGGAGCCTATAGAGGTAGACTATGATTCAGTTTGTAGAATATATCAGCACTTGGTACAAATGCTAATATATTCACCACCATTTTATTTGCATGGATGTTGGGAGGTGAAGTCCAATAGTCACATGACCATTTGTATTCTCCCATCTCTTCGTATTTGAAGAGCTTTGTATAAATATGTGTGGCAGATCATGTATTGAGTAGTTGATTGGTGATTGATAATAAAATAATTCCCTGCTTGAGAGTGGACGTAGGAAATTGCCGAGCCACTATAAACTTGTATCTCATATTTTGTTCTTTATTTTTCTATTTTATTTCATTTCTCTACTTGTTTAATATTTACAATTGGTATCAAATCTATGGAGTAGTGTTGTGTTGTTGGTTAGAACCAAGGAGCAGAGATGGAAGTTGAAGAAGCCTCTTGGTACTTCCCATTTATTTTAATGGGTATAACTGATTTTGAATTTGATGATGATGAGGTTGATTCTGTCATTAAAGAATTACTTGGTAATTTGGATTCGGCTGAAGAAGAGGGTTTGAAGAAATCGTCGGTTGAAGGAGAGACTGAATTTGTTATGGAATATTTCATAGGCTTGTTGGAATCCGGTAGTAATTGCAAAAGAGGAGTGGATGATGCTCCCGAGTACTAGTTTGAAGATAGGGTGCCTTAGCTAGATCTTTGGGTGACACGGGAGAAGAAAGTTTCGTATGCTCATACTGTTCATATTTTTTTATTATGAGGAGTATGATAATTTGAAGAGCAATAAACGTAGAAAACAACAATGATCAAAAAGGGGATAGAAAGCAAGCGAAGAAGAAGGGGCAGAGGAACTAGATGAAGGAAGGTTTGAAAGTGCTCTACGAATTGATTTGGAGGAAAGTGAATCCCCATGTGATGGGGAAACATCATGGGCTCCAAAAGAAAATTCCATGTCCAAGCCCATTGCAGATCTGGCATCAAAAGTTGGAAATTGCATTACAAAGTTTAAGTTGTTCAAGCCTGTTGGTGTTGAGGATGAGGAAGAAGATGAAGCCAAGGACCTACTTGTAGGCAACATGATTGGTAAATATCTTAATCTTTTGGAATCTAATCAAAATTTGGCTAGAAGACAAGAAATTGCAATAGAGATAGGAAAAAAGTCAGGAATTGTCGTAAAAGCTGAGGTAGAACATTTCATCCAGTTGAGGGATGGTGACAATTCATCTAGTGGCAGTGGCGTGGAGGAATAATGGAGGAAACCAGTGCCTCAGGGGAGTGGTCAAGAATTCGAGCCAAATTATGCTGAAGCTGTTGGGTTTCTGCCTGTCTCAGGTCAAAGTTTTCTGCGTAGAGGTCCTAGCCAAGTTGTATTAGTTGGTTAAGGATGAGATCAAGGTGAAAAGGTTCATATAGATGATGCAATGACATCCACTATTTTCCCTCGTGTAGAGATTGAAAAATTGAAGGGATCAATCATTTGTGGAAGAGGGGAGAATAGAGGTCATAGCTGCGATCAAGAGGCTGAGAGAGAAATTGCAAGAAAATTGGCGAAGGTTGGAGGCGTTACAGGAAAAGAAGGCACTATCATGGAAAAAAAGAAATCATGCCACTGGGAAGATTCACCGTCGGGAGGGCTGAGGAGGCCTCAGATTGTAACCCTCTCAGAGCCGCCTTGGTTGAGTTCTTTTCGACACTTATCTTTCTCTTTTTAGGAGAAAGTATTGGCCAAAATTCAAGATGACTGCCTGGATAGATTTAATATTGATTCCTTTGTGCCCATTTTGGTGGGGTCTTTGAATCAAGAGGGTAATCCTGATATCATGCTTTTGGCGGCCATGGCTTTGATGCATATTTGTGATTTCTTCCCTCCCTCTTGCTCTAGAGTTGTTCATCATGGTGCTATTCCCTGTTTCTATGTGCGCTTGCTTACCTTTGAAGACATGGACTTGGTCAAACAATCTCAACAAGTTTTGGAGATCTCTCATAATGACCTAGCCTCCATCAAACAAAGCACATGCTACGGTCACCTTGAGATCCCTATGCATGCCTTTGACTTCAGAAGTGACCAAAGCACGGCCAAAATGCATTCCCTTTCATTGGAGTTAGGTGTCACAACACTTGTCTCCTCTGCCTCCAAAGGTAAACATTGCAGGGGTGGCATGGATCCTTTAGAATGGCCCGCATGGCTAGCTGATAATTCCAATGTTGATGATAGCTTTGTGATTACAAGGTTCCCACACATGGTATGCTTAAGGTGTTGTGTAACAGTTCAACCTCATAGACTTTCTCCATCCATGGAGGGGGCACTAGGGACTCACTGTGAAAGTTATGGGATAGTAGTGCACATGGCATTCGCAACTTTATCGCTTAGCATTGAGAGCAATATGACTGTGGGGTGTGACAGTGGAGCTACAAAGGAAAAAGGAATTCCAAAGGTGAATCAGTACTATTGAAGCTCAGAGTTTCTTACCAGAAAGGATAAGATGCCACCACTGGAAAATAAAAAGTCTAGTATTCATAAAAGATCTGCATAGGGAAAGGTGGATGAAAGGGAAACGAAGAGGCTAGTGGCTGATTTGATTGCTAGTAAACAGCTGGTAGAAATGATGAAACAATGTGGGGTGTTGCTCACGGGGCTGATTAAACACAATTTTTCCTAGTTTTCAATGTAGGAAATAGGGGAGCAGTAGAACACATGAATAGATTTATATTTAAACAAAATAAAACATTACATTGATTTACTGAGCTGCAGCTCTTACATTCAGATTAATATCCTCTAACAGCTCTGTGGAGCTAGACATTGCTAGAGAGTGAGTAGTCACATAACATCTGCCTCTATTTATAGAGGGCTTAGGAATTCTCCATATTATAGAACAGTAAAATTATATGAAAATTTCCATGGTCGGTGAGAACTTTCTAGAATTGTCGGTGGGAGAAGTTTTGACACAAGTTTGACCATGTGAGAGAAATTACTTACCAACACTCCCCCCTAATTTCTACCACAAATTTTATTACATTCTCAGTCTCTTTCACTGATGTTATGGCATCTAAAATCTTCTAGATCTAGTGATCAAACCTACGATATCCCATGTTGTTGTTGGGATGCTCTACCCATGAGCTCTGGCACATTTGGTTACCAATCCATCATCGGTTTAGGTGTTCAACACTTGCATTTTCTTAGCACCTCCCATAGAGACACTCTGCGGGTGCTCGGGGATCCTACTAGGCTCTTGACGTCTATCACAAATGGTGACAGGATCACCTCCAAAATCTTGCTTAATTTTCTCCCGACGTCTGTCACAACTAGTGATAGGATTTCCTCAAATTCTCCTAGCTCTTCTTTGATGTGGTGCACTTCTAAAAACACTAGTAGACCTCCTTCTTTGACTTTAGCAATACAGTCTCTAGAAAGTAGCAAACAACATGGACTTTCTTTGCTCAAAACTCTGGTGATTTGGACTTCATTCTGGTGACTTCTCCTCCATGAGCACTCAACAAATCAACAACTTTTATCTGCACATAAACAACTGGTAATGATCTCCCTTTTAGCTGCACCTTCACAATCCTTCTACGACCTTGTTTGATCTACATCCTTCTCTAGTAGCAATTCCATAGATCCTCCTTCGTTTGATAGCTTCTTTTGTTGATGACTCCACCTCTTGACAGCCGCTGAACACTCCCCTAGATTCTCTTGCTCTCCAAGGTCGACAAGATCTACCATATAGCTCTGATACCAATTGATGGAAATAGGGGAGCAATAGAACACAAGAACAAATTTATATTTAAACAAAATAAAACATTACATCGATTTACTGAGTTGCAACTCTTACATTCAGACTAATATCCTCTAACAGCTCTGCAGAGTTGGACTCTGCTAGAGAGTGAGTAGTCACATAACATCTACCTCTATTTATAGAGGGCTTACAAATTCTCTAGATTACAAAACAGTAAAATCATATGCAAATTTCCATGGTCGGTGAGAACTTTCTAGAATTGTCGATGGGAGAAGTTTCTACACAAGTTTGACCATGTGGGAGAAATTACTCGCCAACAATCAATACTCCGGTGGATGTGGTTGGGCTAGGTTTACATAACTATAATGTAATAATTAAGCATCCCTTGGATCTTGGCACTATGAAATCAAAGCTTAATGAGGGAAAAGATTTGTACATTGCCACCAATGAGGTAGATGCTAGTTTCTTCGATACACTTCATAGTAGTTACAAATTCCATTTTCTGAATGATTTTAGTGACCCATGGGCTGAGAGTTGTGAGTGGTACAATGAGATTGTAGTTGCCACCTGGGGGAAACCAGTGGAATTTGATGAAAATTAAATCGAGAAGGGGGGTAGATCATGTTGGATTTCTTGCAGCCCCTGCCTCTGGTTGGCCAGGCCCTTGACAAGGGTATAATGATTTTTTTCAAGGAAATGGTTCTGATGCAAGAGGTGTTGGATGTCAAGTTTTGGAGGATATAGCCGAAAAGCTTGGAGATACACCTGTAGTTTGGTATATATGGCAGGACTGGAGCAATGCTAACAGGTTTGAGATGCAGGAAGAACAAAAGCATCTAAAGAGGGAGTTGCTAATGGCGCAAGACCAGATTATTGAAAAAGAGATGGTCCACATACAACAAATTGTTGACTCCGATTTGGCATGGAGAAGATTGATTCACAATGTCTGTGAACAATATTTGGCGAAGTTGAAAACTTTCGGCCTGACTGCGAGGTGAAGATAAGATTAGAAATGCAGGGATGATAGTGCATGGTTGTGCTGGTTGGACTTCATGGGGGAGATTGTTGGGATGTGAAGCCCAACGGTCACATGACCGTTTGTATTCTTCCATCTCTTTGCATTCGAAGAGCTTTGTATAAATATGTGTGGCAGATCATGTATTGAGTAGTTGATTGGTGATTGATAATAAAGTAATTCCCTACTTGAGAGTGGACGTAGGCAATTGCTGAACCACTATAAACTTGTGTCTCATATTTTGTTCTTTATTTTTCTGTTTTATTTCGTTTCTCTGCTTGTTTAATATTTACAATGGACGACTACAGATTACTTGACGACAGTTGCCAGAAAGAATGATTATGTAAAGCTATATAAAACGAATTCACAGTTTCACAGTGGAGCCCATAACCCAAACGGGTCCTCGTATGGATTGTTTTGATGTACTACATCCGATGTTTCACTGCTGGTGAGGAGAGACGCATGATAAGCCTGTGCGTTGAAGAGCTCTGCTTGAGTGGTTGCCAGTTGTGATTAGAGGTATAATACTTGCTTCTGCAATCGACAAATAGCGCCAGTGCAGCCATAGATAGGATCATTCACTCTCATACTTGCTTCGTATACCAGGCTTGTTACAGCATCTGCTCTCTTCTCATCCAGAATATCCTGCACAGAGAAAGGAATGATGTTAAAGTCCGCGTTGTAATTAAGATCTGAGTTGAAATACAGTCGATCAAAAGCATAGTTTTACAAAAATATTGATTGTATTTGATGGAAAATTTGCTAAATGCAACCATACAATTGTCAAGCTTAGGTTGTGAATCCAATGCACACAATGACACATGCAATCACATTAATATATGGTCAACATAATAAATGGTGGATCAATAATATATTAATTATACACATACACATTAAAATACATAGACAAAACAAGAGATGGTCAAGAAAGAATGACTAGATTAGATAAAAAAATGTTAAAACAAGAGATACAAAAATGTAAAACATGAAGAGAAATCATGACACAATCAAGTGATAGAAGAAGTCAAACATGCTCTATTAGTGGGATAAAAGGCTATGAAGTAAACATAAAGGTAAAAACAAAGAACACATACACCCAAGTGAGGGAAGAAGATATAGAAAAGATAAAGGGATTTCAAAAGACTAAGTACATGTGAAAAGTGATCAATAGAGAAGGTAAATGATAAATGAAATAAAAGTAAGTGTGATATGTAGATAATAAATACATCTATTATATCAAGTAACTTCTCTTTTATGTTATCCATGACCCCAATGTGTACCTTCCCTTTGTCTATAAATTCTTGAATTTTATGTTGGCATACTTTATGCATTTATTCTTGGGATATTGTTTAGCATGATAAGAAGTATATCTAGTAGAAGAATCAAAAATTAAATAACTATACATCATTACTAATTCTATCCTACTCTTACATGAACAAGGCCTAGAGAAATAGTTAATGAGAGCATAAGAAAAATCACAAAATAAAGCATAGAGAAAACAAGATGTTCAAATTAAACAATTTTAAAATCCTGCCACATAAGTACAATCTAAATTTTCATATTAGTAAGATGTAAGATGTATTTAACTATGTTCATATAATTAGAAAGAAAAATATTTCTATAACCATCATAATCATCATGTAATTGATGTTAAAAAAAATATATAGTATCATTGTGCAAAGGTAATGAAGTATACATGATCAAATAATATTGATTATGAATGTACAAATAATCATGTAAAACATGAGGATTAATATAGATAAATACTCATCATCATGTATAAAAGAGGGTAAGTCACCAAAATTACATAGATCTAGGTTGTAAGATAGATAAATACAAGGCATGTTACTATCATGGATAGGTAGGGCACATGATATAACCTTTTTAGAAAAATGATCACTAATGTTATGATGCAAGGGATATCATGAAAAAAGTGAAAAAAATAACTAAGAATCTCTAATATAATATAATTTCCATTCACTAACCCCATGAAGGAGGAGAAAAATAAGACATGATAAACTATAACCTCCTTAGAGATGACATCAATATCCAAAGCATAAAATTGCATGAATGAATCAAGGGAACATGTACCATGTAAAAAAAATGAAAGGAACATATCAAAATAATAAATGAATATATGCAAATCAACCAATGAAGCAATCCTAGGAGTTACCATGATGCAATGTAAAGTTAGGGTGTGAGGGTAGGAAAAATATGTTTACAATGCTCCCCTATCCGCAAACATGAGATCAAAGGTCAACCAAATTAGTCCTATATTAGATCTAAAACCCTAGATACAATACTAGATTGGGTAGCTTTGTTAGGTTAGTCATGTATGTATATTAGGATCATAATATTCTCTTTTTTTATGTGTAGGGTCAACTTCATTGTTTCAGATCTAGTTCCCACCTACAAATTCAATCTCTAGGGGTCTTTATATTTTTCCTTGTGAACTATTAGATACTAGGCTAGTAGACAACAATATGTCTTTCATGCTCTCAGGGTCTCTCATTGAAGTTGGTAATACTTAAAAATACCTTCATAGATAACACAGTTTAGGTGTGCAGATGAATTCCATAATGATTGTTAGGTGATTCACATGTGTTAAGATGAATGTGTTTTTAATTACAGTAGATGCAAGTATGAACATGACTATTCTTAAATGTCATTATATTAAGACATTCTTAGGTTTCATGTTGTGTCTTCTCCTATTTGTATAGTGAATGAAAATGGCATATTCTTCTACATTAACATAATACCAAAGTCTGAAAATAGGAACTAATCAACTAAAATATTTGATTTTGATTATATAATTAGAAGGATCAAGATTGTGATAGCCCCTACTCGAAACAAACAATCAAATAGGATTAATATTTGAAATGATTGAATTAAGAATTCAGATTCGAGTTCAATCATACATCTAATCCAATTAATATAAAATTTCATACACATAAAATTGAAATAAATAATAAACTATACAATAAAATACATCAACTTCTAATTTTATAAATAATTATTCTAAACTAAATAAAAAACTGCATTAAAAAACATTTTCACCTTTATAATGATTTATTATGCCGAAGGTGTTTCCTTATTTGAGCTTTCAGAGCTCATTTTGTCTGTGGATGGTAGAAAAAGAAGGATAGGAATTACAAGGCAATAGAACCATTCTGAGTTGTTGATTCCTTGTCAGCTCACTCCTCCAACGTGGATAGTTTCACAAAGCACAACATTCTATTTCTTGAAAACAAAGAATTTAAAAAGGTAGCAATAAAGACAATTTTCTTCAGGAAGCTCATCTAATTTCATCCAAGATTTAATAGTGCACAAAATTTTCACCATTTCCTACTTGTTTTTCACTGTCTTTTGTTGCTTTCGCCATCGCTATTGGTTTTTGTTCCTCCAAACTCATTCTTGCTAGTATTGACCTTTCACTCCTCTAATTTGGCGAGATATAGCCTAGAAATAAGGTTTCAATGAGGGTTTTAGAGTATGTTTATTAAAATTAACATTACGGCCAAGATCCTAATAATGAGCACAATTAGCTTTTAAAATTATGGCATGATTAATATATGTAGTAACGAAAAAAGTAGCCTTTTCCCTTGGTTTGGATAATTAACATTGAAACTAAACTAATGGTGTCTTGGAATAATGTTGTAATGTGTTATACACATTCACATCATTCTAGGATCTTTATTTGATTAAAATGTGCCTTAATTGGTCCTTTCCAAAGGTGTTGTGAAGTGTTGTAACACACTTTTACACTTTTCAAGGACTTATTTACTTAATTAAGCCTTATGGGCCCCTTTCTAAATAAAATGTACCTAATGTGTACCTTAGTTAGGTGTTGTAAAGTGTTGTAACACACTTTCACATTTGTCTAGGGTTGTCTTAATTGACTATGCTTGATTGGAATCAATTGGTCCTTTTAATTCAAATTTAAGCCTTATTTATGACACCTCCCGAAGATCTATCCTGACACCCAACTTAATTAAATAATGTAACATTTAAAGTGGGGAAATTTAGGTCCTAGAAAATGGTGCTAGGACCCATTCGCCCTAGGTGGTGAATGGGTCCTCCCTTAATAGGACCTCCATTTTTTAGTTGATATGGACTAGGTTTTTAGTGCTTTTTCCATCCCTTGGGATTAGGTCCTAGTAAACTAAGCCAAAACCCATTCGCCAAAGGTGGTGAATGGGTCCTCCCTTAATGAGGACCCATTTTTTAAATTTCATCTTGGCAGGAATTTAATAATGTCAATTTCCAGATCTGGTGTTAGCTTAAATTGTTTGAGTTTTAGGATTAATCTCCTAATTTAGTATAAATAAAGGGTTAATTCACATAGTTTCATCTAATATTTTCAAGAGAACATCCTAATACTTTACAAGAGAATTCATAAGGAATTTCAAGGTAGATTTCAAGATTTTATTGCAGCAATTCAAGATCATATCATCATATCAAGGGTTTTATGCATGCATTCATGTTGTTGAGCTAACATTGTGAGTGTAGCATTAAAGATCTGTTGCAATCATTGTTTCATATAATATTCAAGGAACAAGATCTACATTCTCCATGGCCACTACATGTTAGTTTGTAGATTTGTTTTAGAAGACATCATCCAAGGTGACATCAATTGCATATTTCATGTTTCATGCTTCATTTCCTTTATTTCTATCATTTGGTTTAATTACCTACAAGGGGTTTGACTGAGGCAAAGCCCCATTCACTAAAAAAAAAACAATTTTTTCCTTCCTTGAGTGTGTAATTGTAGATTTACATGTTAAAGATCAAGTGGAGCAAGTTTGGAGCAAAAATGTCAAAGTTGTTAAGTTGCAAAAGTGGTCATTCAAAGTGAAAAATCAAAGAATTGAAGCTACAAAATTAACTACATAATTTCAGAACTTGATAACCAAGATTTTGAGAGTGTAGAAATCAATGAACAAGACCCTGATCTCAGTTTTAGAAACCCTAAAAGGGATCCCTTCTCCACTGAGGGCGAATGAGTCCTTTGTAGCCTAAAACAAGAAGTTTTTGACAAGGTACACAACTTATTATGCTATGAAAACTTCCCTCATAGTTGCTATAATAGTTAGGGTAATTTTCTAATTTTTATTTACATATTTTGGCCCTCATAATTACATCTTTTTGTAGTGATTTTGGTGGAAAAATTAGTGTTTCATCACTTTGTCAACTCATTGTGGTGCCCATTTTTCACCTCATCATTAATGGTGAACCTAACATATTGAGAATTGCAATTTTCTAATTTTTGGAGTCTCTCATGACATCTTAGATTAGATCTTGCATTCATTAAGATCTCATTTATTTTGGTTTACTTGTTTTGCATTGAAATCTTGCATCTCATCTAGGGTTTAGATTTGCATTGTTTTTGCATTACTCTAAATCTGAAAATAACAAAAGAAAATCAATCATTTTCCATATCATTTATATCTCATACAATTTCATTTGAAAATCAAAACAAAATTGCATTTCAATTTAGGCCTTGCATTTCATCTTTCTATTTCACATTTAAATTTCATTCTTGGAAAATCTAAAACTGAAAGTCACTATCTCAAACCTAGAACTGAAACATAGAACTAAAAAATTGCAAATCATTAAAAAATAGCTTTAAAATACCTAACTAGGACCCATTCACCATTACTGGTCAATGAGTCCCTGATTAGGTCGAACCTGCATCTTCTGGCATTTTGAAAACACATCAAAAATCACCTTGAAATCCACTGTAATATTTTAGAAACAACTAATTTTAAGCACAAATCTGAAAAATACTTAAACCTTAACAAACATTAGCATGATCCAGTTTAAACCAAGCAGATAAAGTGCTCCTATGAGATACCTAAACATGGTGCATATGCAAACAAGAAAGCAAAATAAACAAAGTAGATAAATGTAAGCATATACAAGCATGTTCATACCCTATCCCATAGTGGGAGTGGTTCTCCTTTGATGTGGAAAGGATACCCTTTCCCACCCCCTTGATAAATTCTAATGTAATGAAGATGCAAGATGATGAAGAATATGCCTATAGTAAGAATGCTTGAAGTTGTGGATGATTGTGAAGAGAATGCTTCTATTTATAGGGTTGAAGGGTTGAAGAATGAAGAGATTGGAGGAATGTGGGACTAAAGGAGAGCCAATGAGAATCTGACACTTGTCACAAGGCTAATGGATGAAGTTGGAGCATATTTTGGGAAATGTGTGAGTAAAGAGGATGTAAGAAGAATAAATGCATATGGTTGAGAGTGTAAGAGAATGTGGGTGAGGATGTAAGAGAGATTAATGCATATGGTTGGGAGTGTAAGAGGATGTTAATGTGTGTGGTTGAGAAAGTCAAATAAATGGAGTTATTGGAGGAATATTCCAAAACCATATGCTTTTGTGACAGAAAATGGGGTAATTAGTTAATTAAAAGAATTGATTTTCATGTGCAAGTGGGTTAGTTAATCAGGGGTTGGGTTTCACCAAGGTTGAGTCAAAAGCTAGAAAATGGGTAATTAGGATTAGGAGTAAATTAATCTAGAATTAATTAACTTGAAGGAATTAGGGGATTTGACATTTGATTTAAATAATTTAATTTATTAAATCAGATGGAAGGACTTTAGGGATTTGATTAAATAATTTGATTTATTTAATTAAATTTGATGAACATTTGTGAGTAGGAAGTGAATTAATCAAATAAACTTAATTACTTGATTAATAGTAGAAATGATGTTAATTTATCAAATTTAAATGCATAATGTCATTTTGCATGTCTACACTAACCAGGACCCATTCACCCTTACTGGTGAATGAGTCCATGTTAGCTACTAATCTACATTTTCTAAAAATTAAAATATCAGTTTCTAGCTTTTGTTTGGTGCTGTTACTTTTCTGTTTCAGTTTCCTAATTTGTTGTTTCATCAAATTCATTGCATTTGGCTTAAATTGCTTCATTTTAGTACATTTGTTAAAATTCAAAATTGCATCCAAACATTTTATTTTTCAGTAGATTGTATTGCTTGAAATCTAAAAAATTGCATTTCATTCTAGGTTATTGCATTGTCTCTTTGCTATTCTAGGGTTTGCACACTACGGTTGTAAAACTTGCATGAGCTTTACAACTTGGTGTCCTAGTCACAATATTATAAGATGTAGTTCAAGGCTCATGTCATCCCGCGATATCTCACTTGTCGTGGATCTTGGGTTTCCTAACTCTCTTTCTGATAGTGTTGAGAATCAACCCTCCATAGCTCATAGTTTACATACTTCATTTCCCATGACATCACCTCCTACAACCAATTTCCTTAATTTTACCAACACCTTCCCTACCATTACCACTTCCACTCAAGCTTTGGGATCTACTCAAATCCAAGGTGGAATTCCAATCCCATCCTCCACGATACTGATATCCATCCCTACATACACCAGTACATAAACTACAAAAACATTCCAACCTACAACAACCTTTCATCCCACATATACCATTCAATGAACCACAACACTCATACCCACTAGTATTGTGTACACTTCCATAGGTATTCCCATAGGAAATGCTTCAAACATAATAATACCTCAACAATAAACTTTCACTAACCTACAATTCACTAGCCCTCTATATACATACACTACACCACCTTATTCCCCTCAACCTTATAACCAAAATGATTGTCTCATTAACTCACTTTCACAAACCATGGCATCCCTTCAACAACAAGTGGTAACATTACAACAAAACAATAATGGTCAACCTTTGCAATACATCAAGTCCACCCCATTTTCCCTCAACATATTAAGAGAAAACATACTGCAAGGTATAGAGGTCCCTCGATCTAAGAAATATGGTGGGATAGGAGATAATGTTAGCCATGCTTCCATCTTCACAGGCTTATGTAGTGATTTCATTTTTTGAGGATAAACTTTTGGATAAGTTATTCCCTAGATCCTTAAAGGATACTGCTTTAGAGTGGTTCTCCTCTTTTCCAAATGATTCAATTAGTTCATTCAATGAACTCATTGATTCCTTTTACAACCACTTCCATATTCACATGGGTCCCAAGATGATCCTTGCTGATTTAATGGCATGCAAGCAAAAAGAGGATGAGAAAGTGATTGATTTCATAGGAAGATACCAAACACTTTATTCAAAAGTGAACATTAAGATTCTTGATTTCAACCTCCAACAAATGTTCATTGCCAACTTACAAGATAAACTTCAAAGAAAACTTGAAATGTTGAGATTTCCATCCTTCACATAGTTATGTACAGCCCTTCGTGACCATGAAAACTCGACTGGAAATTGTGATGTGAAAAATCCCCCTAGTCACCTTAAAAAATTCTAAATCCACAACTAAAAATAACTATCAACCTTTTATGAAAAAAAGAAGGGATTTTTACAATTAAATCATCCCCAAAAAAGTCAACAAAACAATAATCGAGTAGCTACTATAAAGACGACAACCCCATTCGGGGATAAGGAGATAGAGTTCACCCCTTTACCTGATACCCTTCATAACATCATGTTGCAACTTATTGACAAAAACATGCTTACCTTACCTCCTATTAAAGAACATGACCCCACGATACAATTTCCTAAAGGATTTCAAAAAAATGCTTATTGTCATTACCATCAACAAAATGGACATGGCATGAAATATTGTAAGCATCTTAAACATCTTGTGTAAGACATTATTGATTCTAATAATTTACTAATTGGAGGTGTGAATGATCAAGGAAATAAGTCATTAGCCCCTCCTAATCAAAATTTACAAATCTTTACAAATCCCATGCCTAAGGACAATATTTCATTTGTTAAAGCTAGTGAAATGAAGAATGATGTGATGAATGTTGATACAAGTGATGACAATATGTATACTATTAAACAAAGTCCTATAAATTATGTGATAGAATTTACAAATGATTTCTACTTTAGTGTGAGTTTGACATGGGGTCACCCTCTCACTAAAGTGGGGGAAAAATGTAGTAATGGAAAAAGTAGCCTTTTCCCTTACTTGGTTTGGATAATTAACATTGAAACTAAACTAATGGTGTCTTGGAGTAATGTTGTAATGTGTTGTATGCATTGAAATCATTCTAGGACCTTTATTTAATTAAAACATGCCTTAATTGGTCCTTTGAAAAGGTGTTGTGAAGTGTTGTAGCACACTTTCATTCTTTTCTAGGACTTACTTAATTAAGCCTTATGGGCCCCTTTCTGAATAAAATCTACCTAATGTGTACTTTATTTAGGTTTTGAAAAGTGTCGTAACATACTTTCACAGTTATCTAGGGTAGTGTTAATTGACTATGGTTGATTGGAGTTAATTAGCCCTTTCAATACCTTATTTATGGCACCTCTCGAAGATCTATCCCGACACGGAGTAATTAAATAATCTAACATTTAAAGTGGTAAAAATTAGGTCCTAGAAAATGGTTCCAAGACCCATTCACCCTAGGTGGTGAATGGGTCCTCCCTTAATAGGACCCACATTTTTTAGTTAATCTAGAATGGGTTTTTAGTGCTCTTTCCATCACCTGGGGTTAGGTCCTGGTAAACTAAGCCAGGACCCAATCACCCAAGGTGTCAAATGGGTTCTCCCTTAATGAGGACCCCCTTTTTTAAATTTCATCTTGGTGTGAATTTAATAATGTTTATTTCCATATCTGGTTTTAACTTGAATTGTTTGAATTTCGGGGTTAATCTCCTAATTTAGTATAAATAAGGGGTTAATTCACATAGTTTCATCTAATATTTTCAAGAGAGTATCATAATACTTTACAAGAGCACTATAGCACATCACAAGAGCATTCATAAGGAATTTCAAGGTAGATTTCAAGAGTTTATTGGAGCAATTCAAGATCATATCATCACGTCAACGGTTTGATGCATGCATTCATGTTGTTGATATAAGATTGTGAGTGTAGCATTGAAGATATATTACAAGTATTGTTTCATATCATATTCAAGGATCAAGATCTACATTCTCCATGGCCACTACATGTTGGTTTGCAGATTTGTTTCACAAGACATCATCCAAGGTGACATCAATTTCATATTTCATGTTTCATGCTTCATTTCCTTTATTTCATCACTTGCTTTAGTTACCTACAAGGGGTTTGACTAAGGAAAACCCCCATTCACTGAAAACAAACAAATTTTTCCTTCATTGAGTGTGTAATTGCAAATTTACAAGTTAAAGATCAAGTGGAGCAAGTTTGGAGTAAAATTGTCAAAGTTGTCAAGTTGCAAAAGTTTTTATTCAACGTGCAAAATCAAATAATTGAGGCTACAAAATTAACTAAAGACTTTTAGAACTTGATAACCGATATTTTGAGAGTGCAAAAACCAAGGAACATGACCCTGATCTCAGTTTTAGAAACCCTAATAGGGACCCATTCGCCACTGAAGGTGAATGAGTCCTCTGTAGCCTAAAAATAACAAGTTTTTTACAAGGTACATAGCTTTTTATGCTCTAAAAACTTCCCTCAATTTCTATAATAGTTAGGGTCATTTTGTAATTGTGATTTACATATTTTGGCCCTCAAAATTACATCTTTCAAGAATATGAGTGAAAGAACCTTGTATTTATACTCAATTATGCAAGAATTCTTGAAATTACAACACTACAAGCCGACATCAAATCTAGGAGAATAAAATCCCACCAAAATTTTGAATTAAATTTGAATTTTGGTCACACAGGACTCATTCACCCAAGGTGATGAATGAGTCCTACCAGACATATTGTATGGGGCCAAAAATGAAAACTACTTAGAAATGTGTGAAACCTACATTGAGGCCAAAGACCTAGGTTGGACTCATTCGCCCAAGGTGGCAAATGAGTCCTAGACACTAAATCTGGGCCACACAAGCCAAGAACACCTAAATTGTGATTGTTTACTAATTGGTGTCAGGATTATCCTCAAAAAGATGCAATAAATGAGGCTTGTGGATGCAAAATATGGCCAATTAAAGCATGAAAAATCCCAATTATTAATGACAATCCTAGAAAAATGTGAAAGTGTGTTACAACACTTTACAATACTCCAAATAAGGAAAGATTAATATTGGTTTTGAATAAAATTATGTTTATTATGCTTAGTTAATTGATAAAACCCTAGAAAAGTGTGAAAGTGTTTTACAACACTTCATAACACTTTAGCAAGGCACCATTAAATTTCGTTAGTTTACAAGAGCCCAAGACCTAATGTGAATGTTTTATCAACATTAGAACACTAAATCAAGGAAAAATTAAGCCAAAATCCACAACGGGGACCCAAATGAGTGTGAAAATGTCAAGAGATACATTTTAATACACTACAGGTGGAAATGTTAAAAGGGTGCTCAAGCACATGAATCAACATGTTGGCTTATGCTAAATCCATGGACTGTATTTCCAAATCATGCTTTAGGGAGCACACAAAGGTTTAACATTGCAGGGGACAAATTAATAACCACCCCTCAAGGGGCACTATAAACAACACCACCATCACAAGGGTATGTCAATAGGTCAAATATCACAAGACATCTGTGAAATGGCTAGGGGATATCTCCCCCTTAAAATAGCAACATACTTTTTTATGTTGGTATTTTAAGGAAGATAAAGGGAAGAAGGGATCCTTGAAAAGAATACATACCTCCCAAAATGAGTTATCCTTTCCCCTCAAGTGTAAAGGAAATTTTAACCACACAAGAGACTATCCTATTGCTACCATGGGAAATATGGTTGCACCTAAGATTGTACCACTATGAATGGAAATGATTAAAGATATGAAGCTACAAAAGCAACATAGTGAGGAGCAACACCATAGAATGAAGATCATTATTATTTGGAAGGATTAGGTGCATCCACATATAGAAGAGCACCAAAATCAATAAGTTTTTATATTTTATTACTCAAGGGATAACATTAATTAATGGAATCATCATGTACTTGATGATATACACAAAAATAGTTATTGCTATAAAATTTATTACATGTTTGAGGAGGAAGAGTAATCAAGTGGGCTTTAGAAGCCTTGAAAAAATATTCTCTTTCTTGGATATAGGATTAGTAGTAGGAGACATTCCTTTCTATTGCAAAGGAAATCTTTCTTGCTTATTGTAAGAAGTCATTAATACAATAGATGATGGAGCATGAGATGAAGATTGGGACAAAGGGTTGCAACATGGATGAAGAAGAAATGATAGTTAGGTTAGCCAATTGTGATTGAATTCATCCCATGTTTTATAACAAAAAAATTTGGATGGGATCAGATGGTAGAGGTGGTGGAGGTTGACATTTCATAGGAGAAGATGTTTGGGATGTGGATCCTAGAATAGGAACCTCAAACACCAAAGGAACATGGTTCACATTGACTCCTAGATTAGAGTTAGTGTTATAGGTAGAAGTGAAAGGAGCTACAAAAGGATTTGTATCGATCATGTGCACAGTTACCTTAAGCACTAAGAGATTCAACTATCTACCAGTGATCTTCAATGGGGTATCCTTAGGGTGGCTCAATACTTTCATATATGAGGGTACATTGGTCTCACTATGTTAGCTATTCCATGAAGCAACTCAAGACCTTTACGATCTGAGATGAGTAATTCCTCAAACCATAAATAATAGGAGTAGCTTGAGTATACAAATTATCACAGTTTAGGAAGCCCTCAAATTCTTGAAGTCTCCCCTCTAGAGATTGGACATGCTTGAAGGGGATCCTAAGAGTAGTCTCATGATCCATAAGAGAGGATTCAGATGGAGTACTCGATTGAGAACAAGTTTGAACATTTATAGGAACATTAGTGGGAATGAAAGGGGGAGTATAGCCAAGTGATAGTGCTGTAGTGAACTACTTAAAATTGGGACCTTGTGATGCAGAGGGTCAGGGATCTCAAAAGATACACAAAGATTTAAGATTAACAAAGTTTTGTTCTTCAATCTCTCAACTAGACACCAACTTAGAAATAAGGCCTTCACCTTGCACTTAAGACCTATATGCCTCCCTTGTGATTCCTAATCATTGAAATGATCTCAAAAGACTTGAACAAACTTGATTCAAATGGGTTTCAAGCCCTAACCCTCCATTTTATACAAAACTCTCTTTTGCTGCTCACATAGCCATCTAGCCTATTAGGCCTTTGGCAATGGATTTTTGACTTCTTCCTCAAATTTTGCAAATGAACCTCCAATCTAATGATGGTTTCAGATGTGGATTGTGATGACAAACATCATGTCAACTCCTTGGCATCAATTGTTTCAGACAACCTCACTTCAAACCCTGTTGTTTCCTTAAAATTAGGCCTAATTAGCCCTATTTTACAAAGCAACCCCTCTTTAAATTTGTCCCCTGACCATGAAACTTTCAGCAGTCTCCTAAAATGACTCAAAAACCAAGGAATCCAAGTTTTTAGCCCTCTATGACACATCTATCATGCTCCAGCACAAACCCCTCCTCAACTTGCCTCAAAAACTAGGGCTTTTTTATTCTAGGACTTCCAGACAATTCCAAGACTTAATTTTTGAATTTTCACCATTAATTCATCATTTCTCAACTACTGCAACTCAAAAATGTACCTCTTGTTAAGGCAGATTATTTGCTGCTATACCCTAGGGTCCATCTTCATGCCTTTTTCATGCTAAATCATTGTGCACATATTAATTTTCCACCTTTCCTGCACATTTATCAGTTATATTCTCATGATACATGTTAGATTGGATCCATTTCATAGATTTTCAGTCATTATACTCCATGAAATGGATCATTCCTTCATAAAAACTCTCAAAATAGGGCAAAATCTGCACTTTTCCTGTGGACAGTCAGCAAAAACGTGCAAGAATTGATCTATTTCCTTTATCAGAGCATGTGATTGGTGTTAAAACATCTAAATACAAATTACCAAAGCATCCAAATGCAGAAAACTTCAATAAGATTCAATGGTTCATAAAAAAAAACACAGAAAATTGCAAGAAAACAGAAAAAAAATTGTATTTTCTGAGAACAGTCCGTACAATGCTTTCACCAACCACCTAACCTCCATAAAAATGACGATTTTAGGGTTATAAACCCATTCCCCAACTGATCCAACTGATTTGGATTAATTACATTGCTTAATTTACTCTAAAACTCTCAAAACCCCTTTTCCCGCCTAAACTAAAATTTGAAAATTTGAAATTGCAAATTTGAATTTTATTAACACCCACCCTCTAAAAACTATTGGATATTCACTATCCAAGTTTATTTGACCTATTTAAAGCATAATATCATTAATCAAATCCATAAAACTTACTTTACCCCTTACATTGCATTTTTGACCTGGATTCCTTATCAGGAACCTTGGAACTTTTAACACCCTCATTACACTTATTCATCTCAAATGCCATTATAGGCTTCAATACATCATAATTAATGCTTTGATTTGTTTGGAAAGCCCTCCTGACCCTTGCACTCTCCTGGTTCTTGAACAAATCTTTGAAAGCCTTGGGTGCTCCTGCACCATTCTCCCCAGGAAAGAAAAAACTCTTGTCCCAAGAAGTGTCCCATGTGGTGCCACCAAGAAACCTCTTGCTCACATGTGCTTTCATCTTCCAATGAGAAGGCAGGTAGTCTCCTAAAGTTACTGTCTTTCTCTTCTACCAATCTGCATTCTTGACAGAACCAAAATAAGGATTAGTGTGTCCTCTTTGCTGCTTGAAAACAGTGAGTTCTTGTGCCCTGCTGCTGCCCTCATTCCAATGCCTCCTTTGTGGAAGAACTTCACCACTATTACCCTCATTGATAGGGCATTCAATGCCACCAATCTTGATACTATTCAGATCCCACAAGGACTGATTTGGAGGACTGTCCATCTCATAACCCTGCTGCAACTTATCACTTTTCAGCTTGCCAATGCCTTTCCCTGTTTCACCCTGCTTATTCACCTACAAACTCTTCTCAAAATAGATTACAAAACTATCTTTAGACTGCTCCAAAGGTAAAGGAACCAACTGATATTTAACTTCTCCCTTGTGAACCAAATAGGTGTTAAGAAACCCATCATGCAAAGTTCTTCTAACATACTGCCATGGCCTTCCCAAGATAATATGACCACAAGTCATTGGAATAACATCACAAAGCACTCTATCCTGATATGAACCAATTAAGAAATCAACAAAAGCTCTCTTACCAATCTCTACATGCTGTCCTTGAGTTACCCAAGTGGCCTTGTAGGGAGTAGGATGATCAAAAGTTTCAATCCCTAGCTTGGTTACCATATCAACTGAAACTAAATTGCTATGTGACCCTGAATCTATAAGCAATCTGCATATCTTACCATGACTGAGACAATTTGTTTTGAAAATGGTTACCTTTGGTTCTTGATGAAGTCTTTCTCCTTGCTTGATCATGAGAAACTCACCATCAGTCACAGGGTCTGCCATGAATGTTTTTGGTTCCTCCTTCTTGTCTTCTTCTTCTTGCACCAAGTTAGCTCTCCTTTCTCTGCCTTTATCAGCTTGTTCCCACTTAGGACATTTGAAGGAAGGATGCCCTGGTTCATTGCAATTAAAACATCTGCCTGTGAATGGTCCTCTACCTTGTCCAAATCTGCCTCCTCCTCTTGGAGTGTACCCACCTCTTTGATCAGAAAATATCTCTTTACCCTTGTCATTGCTGCTTTTATCATTACTGCCTTGTCCTTGCTCTCTATTACCTCTGCCCCTGTTTGAACTACCTCCTCTTCCACCATTGTTTGATCTTTCTTGCTTCCTTTTCACCTTTTCTTCTGCTCTAATGGCCAACTGAAAACATTCTCCCAATGTTCTTGGCAATTGCAAACCAATCTCATCTTGTAGATTGTACCTTAAGCCATTGATGTACCTGGCTATCTTCTCATCTTCTTCCTCATAACCTCCTCTAATACTAAGCTTGTGAAATTGCTCAGTATAGGACATCACATCCAAGTCCTTTTGCTTTAAATTCTGCCTCATTCTTTTCACATGAATGGTATAATCAGATGGTAAAAATTGCTCCTTGACCAAACTCTTCATCCTTGCCCATGTAGAGACCTTTTCCAATCCTCTAGCCATCCTATCATTCTGGAAACTTGTCCACCATGTCAATGCTGTGCCTCTCAACTTGGTTTTAGCAAACTTGACTTTCCTTTCTTCATCCATCTCCTCAAATTCAAAGTAGTTTTCCATGGCATCAAGCCATCCCAATACCTCTTCACTATCCATCTTCCCTTGATAGATAGGTAAGTCTATGTGACTCTTCCCTCCATGACCCTGTACTGCCTTCAATAACCTCACTAACCTCCTTTCCTCAGGGTCCTCTGTATCATCAGCTTGCTGTTCCTGATTTACCCTCACATGCTCTTCATCCTCTTCATTGTTTTCTTGGTCTTCTTGGTCTTCTCTCCTCCTACTCCTCTCAAGGTTATTGATCCTTGCCTGCATAGTGTCTCTCTCTTCTCCATTGTCTTTCTTCTCTTGCTCTTGCTGCTTCTTGTTCCCTTCTTTCTCTTCTCTCCCTCTCCAAGATCTCCTTCAACTCTTCCAACTCTCTTGCCAATTGGTTTTTTGGTGCCATTGCTACTTCTCCAATCCCTAAAGGACCTACTCACTGCTCTGATACCACTCTGATGTAGAGGGTCAGGGATCTCAAAAGATACACAAAGATTTAAGATTAACAAAGTTTTGTTCTTCAATCTCTCAACTAGACACCAACTTAGAAATAAGGCCTTCACCTTGCACTTAAGACCTATCTGCCTCCCTTGTGATTCCTAATCATTGAAATGATCTCAAAAGACTTGAACAAACTTGATTCAAATGGGTTTCAAGCCCTAACCCTCCATTTTATACAAAACTCTCTTTTGCTGCTCACATAGCCATCTAGCCTATTAGGCCTTTGGCAATGGATTTTTGACTTCTTCCTCAAATTTTGCAAATGAACCTCCAATCTAATGATGGTTTCAGATGTGGATTGTGATGACAAACATCATGTCAACTCCTTGGCATCAATTGTTTCAGACAACCTCACTTCAAACCCTGCTGTTTCCTTAAAATTAGGCCTAATTAGCCCTATTTTACAAAGCAACCCCTCTTTAAATTTTTCCCCTGACCATGAAACTTTCAGCAGTCTCCTAAAATGACTCAAAAACCAAGGAATCCAAGTTTTTAGCCCTCTATGACACATCTATCATGCTCCAGCACAAACCCCTCCTCAACTTGCCTCAAAAACTAGGGCTTTTTTATTCTAGGACTTCCAGACAATTCCAAGACTTAATTTTTGAATTTTCACCATTAATTCATCATTTCTCAACTACTGCAACTCAAAAATGTACCTCTTGTTAAGGCAGATTATTTGCTGCTATACCCTAGGGTCCATCTTCATGCCTTTTTCATGCTAAATCATTGTGCACATATTAATTTTCCACCTTTCCTGCACATTTATCAGTTATATTCTCATGATACATGTTAGATTGGATCCATTTCATAGATTTTCAGTCATTATACTCCATGAAATGGATCATTCCTTCATAAAAACTCTCAAAATAGGGCAAAATCTACACTTTTCCTGTGGACAGTCAGCAAAAACGTGCAAGAATTGATCTATTTCCTTTATCAGAGCATGTGATTGGTGCTAAAACATCTAAATACAAATTACCAAAGCATCCAAATGCAGAAAACTTCAATAAGATTCAATGGTTCATCAAAAAAATACAGAAAATTGCAAGAAAACAGAAAAAAAATTGTATTTTCTGAGAATAGTCCGTACAATGCTTTCACCAACCACCTAACCTCCATAAAAATGACGATTTTAGGGTTATAAACCCATTCCCCAACTGATCCAACTGATTTGGATTAATTACATTGCTTAATTTACTCTAAAACTCTCAAAACCCCTTTTCCCGCCTAAACTAAAATTTGAAAATTTGAAATTGCAAATTTGAATTTTATTAACACCCACCCTCTAAAAACTATTGGATATTCACTATCCAAGTTTATTTGACCTATTTAAAGCATAATATCATTAATCAAATCCATAAAACTTACTTTACCCCTTACATTGCATTTTTGACCTGGATTCCTTATCAGGAACCTTGGAACTTTTAACACCCTCATTACACTTATTCATCTCAAATGCCATTATAGGCTTCAATACATCATAATTAATGCTTTGATTTGTTTGGAAAGCCCTCCTGACCCTTGCACTCTCCTGGTTCTTGAACAACTCTTTGAAAGCCTTGGGTGCTCCTGCACCAACCTTGCATGCAGATTTGTTCTTTGACTTGGATGGGCTCCAAAATACCGTGCTCATGAAGGCCAAGACCTTTTCCTTGATAGTTCATTTTCTTGAGCATGTGATCCATGATAGGATTTGTGTAATTCTGAAAACATGATGCAAGTCCATTATTAGGTGGAGGATGATGGGTGGTAAATACACTATGCTTTTCTTCTACAAGGAGGCCACCATGGAAGAATGTGAGAGTACCAAGGGGATATGCAAGTGGTGTAGGGATAACAGTTTTAGGCGATGATGGGATAGGAACATTTGGATGGCTGGTATCAAGAGAGGGATTAGGGGATATGATAGGATCTAGATTTGTGGTAGTGGGCTCATGCGATGGAGATGGGGATGGAGTGGTGGAAGCTTGAATGACAAGGGGATCATGAGATGGAATGGGTGGGGGACTGTGATCTTGAGGTGGACTAGATGGGATGGTAGGACCTTGCTCTGGAGAAGGGGATATGTTGGCATGCTTCGGATTAGGCTCGTGGCATGACTCATCATGTGAGGGAGGCATGATAATGGAGTCTTGGTGGGACTTTTCAAGTGGGGAAGATGGAGGGATAGAAAACTCAAAACATTCATGGGAATGGATTTTAGTGACACTAGGATTGGATTGTATTAGGGTCTCATCAGTGGGTTCGACAGCTCTTGGAGTAGGAGGTGGGTGTTCAATGGATTC